>OX155968.1:5742399-5957399 GCA_944548615.1 Micropterix aruncella
ACTAAATTACAGTAGAGCCTCGATAATCCGTACTCAGGCTAATCCGAACGTCGCTATAATCCGAACTGCATACCCCACCCCACTTCCTCGCCTTCGCCTCGCTGCTATGTTGTTTATTAATTAGTCTGCAGTTACGACTGCCACGTTGCGCGTCCATTCCACGTTTTTCTGCTCTGTACTCGTGCGCGGCGTGTTTTTTGAGGTTATAAAGATGGTTCCAACACCAAAACGCAAACATAAAACTTTGACTATAGCCGAAAAGTGCACCATACTAGACAGTTTAAAGGACGGAGTGTCGGCAACTTCTCTTGCTTGTAAGTATGGCGTTGGAAAATCAACAATTACAGACCTCAAGAAAAATGAGCAAAAATTGAGATCTTTTATAGCTAAAACTGAGAAAGGACCAGGGTTCAGAAAAACTCTAAAATTACCAGAGAATCCAGTGCTAGAAGAAGCACTGTTCACATGGTTTTTAGAACAAAGACGACGCCACATTCCATTGTCTGGTGAGGTCGTAATGGAAAAAGCGAGATTCTTCCATAAAAAACTAACAGGTTCGGATTTTTCTGCAAGTAGAGGATGGCTTGATAATTTTAAAAAACGTCATGGCATACGTCAGCTGAAAGTGTCAGGTGAGAAAGTCTCTAGCAATACGGAAGCTGTTCAACCATTCCAAGAAAAATTCCTAAACGAGATAAAAGAAAAGAACCTTTGCCCTGAACAAATTTACAATGCCGACGAATCAGGATTGTTTTGGAAGGTTCTGCCGGACAAAACTTTAGCCTCTTCTGCTGAAACTAGCGCTCCTGGGTCGAAAGTGTCTAAAGAGCGAATAACTTTTATGCCTTGCGCAAACTCTACAGGGAATCACAAATTACCATTGCTAGTTGTGGGGAAGGCAAAAAAGCCAAGATCTTTTGGATCTGTAAAATTACCAGTGCATTATGAAGGGCAGAGGCGTGCTTGGGTAACCAGAGATATTTTTCTCGAGTGGTTTAGAGGCCATTTTGTTCCTGAAGTCAAACGCCATTTAAAAAAAATGGGACTGCCACAAAAAGCATTGCTACTCTTAGACAATGCCCCTGGACATCCAAATGCTGAAGATTTGACAACAGAAGACGGCAACTTCTCTGTACTGTACATGCCTCCAAATTGTACGCCTTTGATCCAACCTATGGATCAAAACGTAATCCAAAATGTCAAGATAAATTACAAAAAGAAACTCCTGATTCAAATGTTCGTGCAGCAAGAAGCCGATGAGGCTTTAACCTTGCATGATGTTATAAAAAGCGTCACAATTAAAGACGCCATTTTTTCGCTAGCGCAATGTTGGGATCATGTATCATCGTCTCTTATCGAAAAATCTTGGAAGCCTCTTTGGCCTGAAAAAATAAATTCAACAGAAGATAGATCAGAAGAAAATGATGACTTCGACGTAGAAGACGATCTCCCGCTCAGTCTTTTACGTAATCGTGGTTATACAGAAGAAACCATTTCCACTTTCTTGTCCATGATTGAAGAGGAGAATTGCACAGATCCTATAACTGATGATGAGATCATAACCCAAATAACGCAAGAGAATGACGAGTCTTTAGCTGAAGATTATTTTGCTTCAAATGTCAAGAAAATTACTCATTCACAAGCCATATCATCTTTGAACACTTGCTTGGAGTGGGCTGAAGAAAATGACCTGTCCTTATCGGAAAAGATGATGCTACGTAACTTGAGGGACAAAGCTTTTTTCTGGTCCATCAACAGGACTCGCCAAACTAAAATAGATCAGTTTATGACTAAATAGACAATTTACACCTTACGTATTTTATGGTACCTAATTATTATGTAAATGTACGGTAAGCAACGAGCCGGGCTTTTTATTTGCATTACGACTGTAGTCCTTACGCTGCTTGTAATAAGAGCGTTCCCAAGGTCAATATGTAAAGCCCAGCTCGTTGCTTACTGTACCTCTTAAACTATGTATATAATTAAACACTAGTTTAAGAATAAAAATGTTTTTTTTTCTCCTTACATACTATAATCCGAACGCTTCGTGAGTCCGAACAGGGGTTAGTTTTTGCTAGTTCGGATTATCAAGGCTCTACTGTACATACAAACTAGGTCATCCTAATATGCTGAGATTTGAAAAGCTGATAAGATAAGATAGTCACTATTTTGTTTCAAAATAGCAGCTTTTTCAAAATTTAACAAAATCACAGATCCATTAATGCTGGTCTAGAAATACATAGAAAAATAAGTAAATGTGATTTAAAATTTTCTAAATATTACTGGCCGAAATACTGTCGTGATCTGAAAGCATCAGCTTTTACAAAACTCTTTCACTTTTTTGTCGCTGCCTCTTGAACTATTTGGTTAAGTTTTGAGAAAAATACTTCACCGTGCGTCGCTCGCTTCGATTTCGATTTTGTTCTAAGAGAAGCCACTGTTTGTAGACTGTGCCGTGAAGGCATGTGTGCCGCCCGCTTCACGGACGCGCGGCGAAACCTTCGTTTTGCTCGCGATCGCCGTCGCACGGCGCGCGGCAGTAAATAAAGTGAGGCGAATGGCTGGCTGGCTGGGCGTCGACAGAGGCAGAGGCGATAGGCAGGCAGAACGGACCAGAGTCACAGAGTCGGTCGGGAGCAGTCGCGAGTGAGCGGATCGATAGGCGCGGGCTGCAAGCACTCGCCCGAGTTGAATGCACTCCCAAGAAAAGAGGGATGTCATTACTATGCCGCCGCACTGTGGGTCCACGAACGGTTTTGTGTACCTTGGACCATAAGATCCATTTTGTTCTCAGATCGGCCCAACTCACGATTCAACTCCTATTCAAAAGCCTCATCGTGTGGAAGGCTACCCCGGGGACCTCGCAGCTGGTGGATCGGTATCTCCTGGGGATTGTCTACTGGCGCTACTGTGCGATTTGCGCACCGTTCGGCGACGACAATCGGTTGTGCACTCTGATTAATTGCTGAAGGAGTCTGGAAACTGTAACGGACCTTAAGTCCATTACATGCGATCAACAAATGCATCGATTTCCAGTGAAAGCCACAGACACAATTCAGCTCTTATTTTGACTCGTGCAGCTATGAATCAGCACGATGAAACAATACTTTTACTCGGGATAATTTTGGATTGCATCATTGATCGGCCTATATAAATAGTCACATATCATTCCCCGAGTGATCACCTTCCCGCAAGGTTGCGACGACATTCGGCACTCTCTCTCACGAGTTAGGTCAACGAATCCGGCTCCTTGGTTTCCTTTACGCATTCTCCCTGAGTCTCGAAGCGCCAGTCTGTATCCCACAAACTCGAGCCGTGCCCAGTACAAGATACTAGGAGCACACGCACAATCCTCATCCACTACTCCCACGTAACCTCCGTCGCGCAGCCCTCGCGCCTCGATAAAGTAATTCGCGCATCTATAGATACACTCACGTCAACGTAAACTATTCGGCAAGCGTTATAACTGGCAATATTCAAACCTTCGATCAATAAATTCCTTCTACTTCATTCAAAACCGCCTTTCAATACGGAGATAACTCGTAAGTTGATACCACCACCTCACACCGAACAACCTGGAGTCTTGTGAGAGGTGGTCCCTCACAAAACTATGAAAATATACTATCCCCTCTAAGCAGCGGGTTTGGATGCTGACCCGTCGTCGACCACTCTTAAAATGACCATTAGGCTACCTGATCTTGAATTCAGAACCGGGCAAAAGATGCTTTTGGTCCGCGATAGATTCAAACTAAATCACCGCTGTATTTACGACAGGCAGAGGCCGCCTATGCGACTTCGGTCCCGTAACCAGTCGGCAGGAAGGAGGTATCCTGGAGGGGTTAATTCCAGGCGGAGATATCCTGCCAAAACTGATGGGAGATAATGGGCCCTTGCTGAGTTGGCCACGAAGAACCATTCTATTCAGGGTTGGTCACACTCACGGGTCAACACCCATCCGGCGGCCTCCACGCATGAAGTGCGAGCCCGGGTAGGGCTCTGGCCTTAGGGCTAGTTTCCCCTGGTAATCAACCTTCTGGCGCTCCTGGACGGTCTGCGCACCGTGCGGCGTAAGCCAATCGACTGTGCACTCTGACTAACAGTCGGGGGAGTCTGGGAGCAGTACTGTTTCCTATAGAGCGGGGGTGGTTGCGGACCTTACGGCGACTGCTCTTGAAACAACCATCGGCTACCCGATTCCGGGTGAAGAGCTGAACAAAGAATGCCGTGGTCCGCGATAGATTCGGTACACACCGTTTCACCGCTTCGTAAGGGAGAGGACAGCGCAAGCGACCTCGAACTCGTAATCAGTTGAGTGACCGGAGTAATCTGCTCGCGACTGGAAGTAAGGGCGTGAGTTAAAAATTAGACATTTTTGGTAAATATAAAAAAAAATATTTGCATATTTCCTGCGGTTTACAATCCCTTCCCAGCCCGCGACGCGATGCTGGACAAGCATGCTTGATCGTCTAGAGAGCCCCTTAGATCCTTCTCCATGAAAAAATACATATATGTATGAACCAACTTTCATGGTAATCAGTTAAACAATGTCTGTCGAAGTCTATAAAAAAGTCACTTTACAACAAAAGTATAAAATCAGTAAGATTTTATACTTTTATTGTAAAATGATTAGAATGTAAAATGTTTAAATGATTTGTAAAATGATTAGAATGTAAAATGTAAAATGATGAGAATGTAAATGTAGAATGTTTATTGTAAATGGTAGTGGTAAGCTATGATTTTATTATAGCCAAGAGACATCGAAAAAAAAGTGCAAGAGTTTTGTAAAAGCTGATTCTTTCAGATCAGACAGTATTTTGGCCATAGAATGCCATCTGTCATGTCATCTGTCATGTCAGGTGTAATTATAATTAGTAGGTATCCACAAAGTGTTTCTGGAAATACTAAAAATTCATCAGTAGACAGTGGATGCAATACAGAACTAGAAAAAAATGGTCAGACTGCTTAACAATAGAATGCGTGGCATCAGCATGAATCCATACATGTCACAGAAATGAAGTCCTTGCAAATACGACGGTACGTATTTGTCGGCAACTATTACGCATCGGTCTAATGTGCCGCGCAATATAATGAACTTTATTTTTGTGACATGTATGGAGTACTGCTGACGCCACGCATTCCATCGTTAAGCAGTCTGACTATTTGTTTCGAATTCATTATTGCATCCACTATCTCAAATTTGTCAAATTTGTAAATTGTATGTATTGAAAAAAAGTAGTAGGTAATATAGTAGGTACATATTGTAATAGAACTATGTAGCATTATATTTTTTCATTCAGATTCTCTAAAAGATTTTTAGGTAGCTATGCAAATTCTTGATTTTCAAGTCGTTTGGATTATCGCTTCTTATTCTTTCGGATCGGTGACTGTAGTCTATAAGCGGACGCGATACATTTTAGCGGCATATTATTTTTATCTCTGTTCTGTCCCCCGATAACCTACATACTGTATGTAATGTGACGGTTTACGAGTTTGCGTGTTTTATAGCCATATAGAAAAAAATGTTGCAAGGATAGATTTAAAAACCACTGAAAAAAAAATCTGCATATGCAAATAAAAGCTCTGCACTGAGTAAATGATAGCATTGGTTAAATAGCGTATTAGATTACTTAACGTCGTACTACGATTTGGCAACTAGGATTTTACCACGAAACGCAACGTGTAGTTGGCACTCGTAGTTCGAAACATTGATTAATCTTCTCTTATTATCTATACTAAGAATAAAGCTAAAGAGTTGTTTTTTTTTGTTTAATTAAAGCTAATCTCTGGTATTACCAGTCGCACTTACAAAATATTTTTTGCATTTGATAGCCCAATTCTCGAGGAAGGTTATTGGCCATCGCGTCACGACCCTCAGGCTCATTACGCACTATCGACTGAGTCACGGAGACTCAGTCGACGGCGACTTTCACGTTGAATCGGTACCTGGGACTTCCGTACGCACGTGGTCGCTGGTCGGCCGAGCGACTCTGCTTCGATTGTCGACTGAGTCGCCGCGACTCAGTCGACAGTGCGTATTGAGCCTTAGGAGCCGAACAAAAAGGACGTTAAGCGAAAACGAAGTAATCGCGCGGGAGGGCGATGCGACATGATGGGTCAGGGGTCGAGGTCGGCCGCCCGACGAGAACCGAGCATTACCGAGAAGAGCTGAACCGTGCATGCCTTATCTAGATCAGGTTGCAGCGAAAACCAGTATATACGAATACCACACGAAAATATGTCTAAAACTATTGACTATTCCGAAGTAGATACTCTAAATCTTATATATAAAAATGAATCGCCGTGCGTTAGTCTTGCAAGATCTCAAAAATGACTCGACCGATTTGAATTATTATTTTTTTGTTTTGTTTGCCTTGATTCAGGGGTGGTTTACAAAAAAAATATTTAGGAAAAATTGAAAGAAACAACTGAAAATCGAAAAAATCGAAATTGGTCATTTTAGGAAATGGGCCACTTTAAATATATGGCGTTCGCGGAGATCCTATTGTTTGACAGCTGCGCCATCCATAACTGTTATTCATTCCGTGCGATTGTGTAAAATTTCAAAAAGTCGAAATGTCGAAAAAGTCGAAAAAGTCGAAATAGTCGGAAAAGTCGGAAAAGTCGGAAAAGTCAAAACAGTCGGAAAAGTCGAAAAAGCATTTATATTTCATCATGTAAATTAAATACATTGAATTTATTTTAATCACCAAACCGTACATGATTTGGCCATATTATATCTCCAAATCCATTTCAATGAATTGGATTTGGAAGGTTGGTTTGGATCAATAAACGCTTATGAAGAGTTACAATCAAATCAATTTTAGGTGGTACCAAGTTCACCGGGTCATCTAGTTATTAATAATTCCGATTTCATTAAAATTAAACGGTAGGTGAAAACGCGGCGCAAAGGTAGTGTTTAATATTGCGACTTTCGTGCTATAGCAAAATGGCGGCGCATTTTAGATGGCGTTCTAAACCCGCCCGTACGGAATACAATAATAATATATTAAACAAATTTTTGAATCATAGCACGTCCTCGCGATTACGTTTCAATACGTAATAATTACCCACTTTGAAGTTCGGATAGACTAATAGATAGCATTATATCACTCCGTATTATTTCTGTGATGTAATCGGTCTATTTAAAAATGCGATAGATTGCACTAATAATTGAATGTCATGAATCAGTCCTATGTTTTTATAATAAAAAAACATTCATCATCAATGTTATTATAGATGGGCAAATAAATTGCTGCTAGTTTCGCCGTTGATGCTATCAGCGCCACCTACATTTTGCCGGCATAGAAAAGTAGCCAAATCGTACTATGGAGTTGAGAAACCTAATACCATATAATATAATCAATGATAGTAGCTAGCATTACACTTAGGTGTACATTTTAGATTTTTTAAGACTTCCAACAACTATTTCTCGAACGTTTTATTTCTTGTTTGTCCTATCATTGGCTATTCATTAATAAATCATTTTAAAGCAAATTTAAACCGGTATCTGAGTAGTACGAATTTCCCACTCTAATTTTGATTGTTTATTTTTTGATCAAAATGAACATTTAATTCCCTTAAAAAAGGAGTAGGAGTAGGTAATATATTTAGTTTCTTGGACAATTGTATTGTCAGCGAAGCAAGACTGAATTACATAATTTATAGAGACCTTATGGATATACATATACATATATTTAAAAAATATATTTATTTATTTTATTTTATTTATTTATAGTATTACACAAGTTCGTTTGTACAGTTTACCATATCATGTTGTATATATATATATATATATATATATATATATATATATATATATATATATATATATATATATATATATATATATATATATATATATATATATATATATATATATATATATATATATATATATATATATATATATATATATATATATATATATATATATATATATATATATATATATATATATATGAGACGTTAGCAAAAAACTGATTCTTGAGGAGATAGAGTAATGAATAAAAGTCGTCTAACTAGGCCAGGGCCTGTTCTAAGGCAGACTTTATAAAATTATTATTGTTATTTTATTATTTTAATTGAAAATGTATTTATGACTATTTTTTTAGGCCTAATTAGATTATTTGTAGGTTATTTAAAAAGGCGTATAATCTCATTAATGTTTAAATTTTACTTTTTTTTTGTATAATTATTATTGGCGTAACTGTAAATTATAAACGGTATTAGTCTTAAGTCCCAATTTCATTATGCACAATATAAATCGTAACACACTGTAATTTACCAAGAATAAATAAATAAATATCAATTTAAAAAGATAGTATATTTTAGACTTTTTACATGAAAGTCGTGAAAATCCATGCTACTAAATCACTCGCCTATATTATCGTTTTGAATATTAGAAATCAAAATGATATGCTATATGAGAATAAACAAGTAAAATATCACCGCGTAATGTAATTATTTAAATTGTTTGTTTGTTTCTGCGCTTTATTGTGATATTTCACATATACAATAACTGTTAGCTCATTAAAGTGTGTGTTTGAAACACTTAATACTTTCAACTTTTAAGTTTCGAAATTTTCCAAATGAAGCTGATAAACAATACTTAATTGCCATGTGCATACATAAATCATATTTGCTAAGTGAGCATGTTTACAAATGCAATGATGCTACGATGCATTATTCGACCTTTAGAATGTCGATCGCGTCCAATGATTACGTGAGTTTTTAAACTAAACCAAAACTAAGATATAATATCACCTAAAAAGCAGAACTTTTTCCGTAGTAAGTTCTGACAATTATATTTTCTTTTTCAGATATTCTACAACGTTACAGACTAAACGATTTAGCATAGTATAATTTAACAAAGTATATATTATTATTTTAATAATATTTTAACTGGTTATATTTTGATTTCTTTATTACTTTTTATTTTTTAACATGATTATGAATTAGGTATTAGATATTATTAAAATAACTCTTGAAATGTATACTACGTATTTATTAGAGTTATTAGATTTACTTTATTTTTTTTCCTCACTAATAGTACTTTAATAAGTGCGCACAATATAAAACTTACAAGTGACCTAGTCGAGTCTACCTTGGTACGGGCTTCGGCCCAGTTAGGCAGACTGTGAAATATGTTTTGGAACATTACTTACGAAAATAAATTTATTCTTATTCTTATAACGACGAAGGCTGGTTTCTAAATATTACATAATACATCAGTTTTTACAATATTTGGAATACTATGATGATTATAAAAAGAAATCCTACAAATTACAAGATTTAAATTGTCGACGAAGGCTGGTTTCCACATTTTACTTTTTTTGGAATTCTATTGGTTATACAAGAAATACTAGAAATTGCAAGATTTAAATTTTTAAAATATTGTAAAAAAAAAATGACAAATTGTTGTGAAAAAAATAAATTAGGAGAAGTAATAGGTACATGGAACTTTAAGGCAGGAAGAATAAAAATTAATGTGTCATCAAATTGTGTATCTGAGAGAGAGAAATAAATTAACTGTCGACACGTAAATTTGAACTCCACGGCACGTTTTTTTCAACGTACGGCGTGTTAGCCGCGCCGTAGAAGAAAACGTGACATCTTGTCCACTGCACGGTTTTTTCGCCGTACGACGCGTTAGGTAAATACATTTTGTAAACAACTTGGCTTCTTGTCCAGGGCACGTTATTTTCAACTTACGGCGTGTTAGCCGCGCCGTAGAAGAAAACGTGACCCTTTTCCACTGAACGGTTTGTTCGCCGTACGACGCGTTAGGTACATACATTTGGTAAACAAATTCAACGTGAAAAGTCCTGTTCCATTGACAAGCTCTCATAATTGCCACACAACACTGATACAAATTTCGCCGTAAATAAACACTTCTCGCCGAGGGGAAATACGATGCATACGGCGCCGTGCCGTTTTTCCGGTGTCCGTAGACAAGCTTTCATAGTGATTCATACGACACTGACGACCGCGCCTAGACACGGCGAATTGACCGTGGATTTTCACGACGAAAAAAACGTGTGTAGGCCATAAAGTTAGTTTTTATCAAAAATGTAATGAGTTCTATAATTATTATACATAAATTCTAGAAATAAAATAAAAATCCAAATATAAGTACACATTTAAATTAAAGAAATTGCTTTAGGCGTTTAAACACGAGAAAAACTATTGTTTTATAACGTGTATTTTTAATAAATAAATATTTTTATTTTAAGTACCTACTTACCCTAAAGATATTTGTGTCGGATATTTAGTTCGAAAACTGAATAGTTGTACCTAATTAATTGTAACGCTAATTAGTAGTAGTTTTTGTTCTGAATATTTTATGTAGAATAAATAATAAAAGTAGCACTTCCAACAATTTGTCGAAATTTACCAGGTTTAGTAAGAGATCGTCGCTGCAAGCACCTAAATATTAAAATATATTTATATTGAAATATCTTTAACAAATAAAAACGCATTTCGACTATTGCGTCCCGCGTGTTCGCTTGTATCCTGGTTTTTCCTAATTAAAATCCTGTAAATTAACTTGAATGGAAATTGGCTGTAATGGGGCTAGTTGGTGAGAGTTGGTTTGTGTTGTGGCGCTAAAATGTCCATATCCAATGTAATTATTAGTTGGTTAAATAATTAGGTTGGGAGTTTGTGGCTCTCTATGTTGTAGAGATCCCGGTTTGTTGATCGATCGAGTTTGATCGAGTGATCACAGAGAACTGCCGGCTTTAGGTTTCGAGGTTAAATCGTGAATTTCTACCCCTTTCTTACATATTATTTCACATAATATTTTTTTATGCATACTATCTATATGATTGTTCCACGTACTATCTGTGTGATTTTACTAGATTTAAAAAATATATTATTCGGCAACGTTGGCAACATTATTTATTGTTTATCGTAAATTTTCACCCCGCAGCGTGTCCGCCCGCGATTTAATTTTTCAACATTTTCCGCCTGCTGCTATTGCCTGCCTGATTTTCCACGGTCTATTCTCTGTGGCGCGGTCATCGTTTACGTGCAGTTTTGTTTGTTGGTTTTGGTTGGTACCGTTCGTGGCCATTTGTAGTATTTATACGACGACGTAGCATATTTTGTGCCCAAAGTTGGCAAGTGGTATTTTTTAAATTTCTATGTTTTTGCCGACAATCATCTGAACAACGCGCAACGGCTAACCCACGGGTATGGAGTTATATCAAACTTCGTTACGGCCGCTCGCGCGCTTTGTGTACCCAATTGATTGATGTTTTTTATTTATTGTTGCTCTTGTCTAACATATGACTAATGCAATAAATAAAACAGTCTTTAACTCACCATCAATGGCAAATGTCTCTACTGCTGCAGAAATGACGGTATCTGCTTGCGCTGGTAATAGCGAGCGTAATTTTGTCTGAAACAAAATAATAAACTAAGATATTTATTTCTACATATATTTCTACATGTATTTTGTAGGTGAAATAAAAAAAAGAACTAAAAGTTATCATTTTTATTATTTTTTAAGGATTTAATGGAATAAAGTCGATTATCGCCCAAAAGATTGTGTTTAAATAGTAAAAAATATATATACCATTTTTTCAGATTTTTTTATTTCATTCAGAAGAGAATTTAATAATCTTTATTTTTTTTGAACAATCGATCCGTCAAGTAGCTTTTTTTTTATCACCAGCGCAAAACTGAAAAATATGGTTTTGATAAAAACCTTGATAAAAATATGGTTTTGATAAAAAATAAAAAAAGTTTTGTTTAAAGAAAAGTAATTAGTTTTTTTACACTTACAGAATCTGATACTATCAACTATTCCAAATGTAAGCAAATATAACCTTAAGGCATATTTGATTGCCAAACATTTGCATGTTTTAAAGAGCGGTCCTTTTTCTTGTCATACTAGTATGAGTGGAAGGTTGCATGTTGCTATAACCTGAAAATTATCGAGGTTAGGAATATTTTACAAATAAAATAAAGTAAGAACTACTAGAAAAGTATTAATATCACGATGCTCTTACATAACGTAAGAACTTCGACCATGACCTACCTATTTTGCTGCACATGTGACTTTCGACGACTTGACAATTTTTCAGGTTTGCATAGTACCGACCTTTAAATATTTTATTCGTTTAATTTTATTTACAATACAAGTAATTTAATTTTGTTTACAAGGCAATGGGAACTCCCTCGAACAGCCGTATACAGACGGAGTTTTTAATTAGTGACATCCTTGAAGTGGGGTAAATCAGTACGCGCAAATAAGCAACTTTTGATTGAAATTGGTCTACGCAAAACGGCGGCTGAAATGTCGGGCGCTACAAAATTCACGCGGTAAATTCGTTTCTATCCTATTTATAACTTTTCATATTTTTTTTAGAAAATACACAACAAAAATGTTTTTCGTTTAATTTTATTTGAAAATTGTATAAAAGTGTTCAGCGCATTGCGTCATTTAGTGGTAGGCAAATATCACGAATATTGTTTATTCGCAATATTTTACCTGTTGCTAGATGGTGCAGCGCGCTCAACGTTTGTTAAACTTTTATTTATCAGTCAAATTTAAAAAATATACAATATTCTGTGTTTTCCAATTTTATTTTTCAAAAGTTGTATATTTTCTCGTACCTACTGGATTCACCCACTTCAATGTGTCACTAATTAACCCTTTAACTGCCAAGCCCGAGTTATCTCGGGCTTGGCGTTGTACCACTATTGCCAACCACGAGTATTCTTTGGCGACTTGAAGTTTTCATATGAAAGCCGATTACATTGGCAGTTATCGACTTGCGTAGGGTCATGATTGAAATAAAACAAAAAGTTAGTATACTGTTTGTAATTACGGCAAAAAAATAGAAAGAAATAAACAACTAAATTAGTAAACGAATATTTTATCTCAAAATATCGAATTAAAACTACTTCGCAATTATTATCAAAATTAGAAAATATTTATAAATGATGAATCCGGAAACAATTCTCGACGCAAACGGATGCTGAGTATAATCGGGTTTGACTTAGTGAATAGGTTTTTCTGTCCCCTTTTCCGGGCCCAAGTATTCTCGGGCATAGTTTTTTGTACTACGGCAGTTCAACCTAGCCTACATAAAATATTTGGCATGCAAAAGGTTAAAAACTCAGCCTGTAGATTGTATATTTGTAGTATTTTCAGCGGAAGTTCGTAGTATAATTTGGTATTTTTGCGACTACGGCTCTGTGGTATCTTTCCATTTCAGTCAATCTGGCCGCTTTGTTTTGGTTGGTGCGGTTCTCGGTCGGGTCGGTTGCATTGCGCTCGTCTCCGTTAATTTCCGAGGAAATTCACCATATTGTAGATTTCGGGGGCTACTGTTCATTCAGAAATTTCGTGTGGCGGTGTCGCGTTGATTGTTTGCGGTTTCCGTCGCGTCGCCATCCGCAATTTGCCACATTTCGGTTATTGCCCAACAGGGCAGTGCTCGCGGGTGTGTTGGTGTTCACATGTGTTGAACTGTCAGATTGTTTACAATTTGTTGTCAGAAGGCGACTCCCGTATTCGCTTATATTGTGCGAAAAATAGTGATTTATCTCGAAGGCATTACGGCGTAGATAATTCTCTATCAAAGTACGTATTTTGACTATTTTGTGGTGTAATTTCCTAGGGGCAAAGTCGACTTTTCTTCGTTCGGTTTACGACGATTTTGACGAATCGCCAATGACGGTGATTTTAATTTGCAATCTGATTGCTAAAGATAGACTATTTTTGATGGCAGCGCTGATGATGGGTGTGTCGTAATTTGATTCAAACAGTAAATAAAATTGTGAAATATCTATGGGCGTAATGAGTCAGCAGTCAGCTGTATAGTTTTTATAGTGGTTTTTATGGATGTAAGGTTGCTTCCCCCAGGTTTCCGAGAGCTTAACAATAGTAATCAGCTCAACCTAGCCTTCATAGCTTAACAGTAAACCTTTAAAAGAAAGGAAAAAATAATAAAAAGAAACAAAGCCATAGTTGAAAAAACATTGGGAAAAACTCTTTGAACGGTTCTGCATAATGCATAATAGTTATTACTAGTTTTTATGTGAATTAGCAGTATTAATGCATACACTTTTATGCACATGGGTGACTTGAACAAAGGACTTTTGAATTCGTTCGACTCAAGAGTCAAATACATTCAAGAATCGGCGCAGACTTTTTATTTTATTTGTTGTTTGGGGCTTTTCTAAGGTCTTTATGAGCCTTGTGTTTGCCACCTACTATAGTTCTGTGCTAAACCTCATGTCGTTTAAGAACCGCAACAGGCTTTTTGGCGCCAGATTGATTAACCTCCTCAGGTTGGAGGCAATAACCACCCAAGTGGGTTATCTTTTATGCGTCAGCGGGCCAGACTCGCACATGAGGTGCAGGGGAGTTTCCTCTGCCCCTAGGCAGAACCTGCACATTTTCATGTCCCGGAGCTTGAGGTTGTAAGTGTGTTTGTTCAGGTCACATTGCCTCGTGAGCGCCCTCACCAGTATGCGTAGATTTAGCGATAAGGCCTCACGGGCAGTCTTATGGTCGTAAGCCTTAATTAGCGCTTTGGAATGATTCAAACCTGGCGTGTTGTTGCAGTGGTTGACGGATTGTTCTAAACATATTTTTTTTGAACATTAGGTTTGCAAGGCTTTTTGGTACGCCACAGCAAGGTTCAGGGCCGTATAATATTCCCTTTGCTCCCGTTTTAGCAAGTTTTTCGTCTTTTTCATTTCCCTCGATTCCTGCATGGTCGGAACCCATCTCTTAGAAATACGCTGTTTTTTTCGCCCAGGGAATTCAGTAACGATATGCAGTTTTGCACCAGCTTTGAATTAATGGTATTCAAGGCTAGTGCCATAAGAGCTGCTCTGCTACCCGTATAGATACGGTGATTGGCGTATTTCTTTTGGAGGTTGATATCCACACATTCAATAATGGTGTATACCTCCGCTTGGAATATGGAGGCGTATTTCTACACTTCTTTCGAAGTTTGGTCGCTCTCCATATATACCCGCAGCCTACGGCGCAGACTTCCTCTTGCATGTGACTCAGGTCAGTCCACAAAGTCGACCGATTCAAGAATCGGAACTCGTGTTGACTCGTTTGAGTCGCCCGTTGACGGCTACGTGGATATTGCTGCATACTCCTGATATAAAGGTTACAGGATATAAAAACAAAGTTACAGGATACCTGATATAAAACATCAAGAAATTATAAACACTAATTATAATTCCACCGTTGATACTTTGTCAAAAGAATGTAAATATAAAATTATGCAGCTGGCATGATTGATTATTTTTCACTCTGGTCATATTTTCAGTTTAAAGGCTGTATCGACTATCAGTCGATCTTGGATTGTCGACTGCCAGCGCCCACCATCTCCGCCATCTGAACAAATCGTTTGACTCTTGATATTGTTTGATTGAAAAGTCGTTGACTCGGCTATAAGCAAGTCGCCCATCGCTACTTTATATCATTTTTCACATTGTAATGTTGTTAGAAGGTTTGTTCTATTTTTAAAACTGTTTTTTTTTCAAGTCATTGTTTTTTTACGCATTGTACAATTACGCACTGAGGACCCCATTTGTAGATAGGGGTCCACATTAGCGGACCCCCTTTAAGCAGGTCATTTAGGCATTCCGTAAATGTCATATTATACCTAAAAACAGATTGTTGTACAGTGTAGTATTTGAAACTTATATTAATCACAATAAATACATGTATTACAATTGTCATGGTAGGAAATCAATATAGCTCAAATCGCATTACTAGTCGATTGGGGAGGCAAAACACAAATGACTTACGAGGGAAGGTGCGAGCGAGTTATGTGAATAAATTGCGCTTTAACCCCTCCTCTCGCGAAGTAAAAATTCAGCTATCACTTTTGCGCGCTACATATTCGGGCGTAAAATCGACGCGAGTCGGCGACCTTGATACAAACGGCCATAACTTGTAAACCACTACACCGATCATAAAAAGAATAACTGTAAAATGACCGCATTGAAATTTGAAATATATAACATTATAATTTTATCTCGTAAAACAATTAAGATAATAATGAATAAATATTACAAAATTGGCGAACTGAAAAAACTCGCCTTTAAAATCATTTCGATTTTTTTGTCACAAAATACGTAAAATATGCAAAAATTGTAAATACAGTTATGTTCTTTATTAAATGCTTTACCAAAACCATTTTTTTTGACTTATTTGCATACAAAAATATTTATTTATTCAGCCAAGAAAAATTTTATGTATTCTCGTAAAAAAAATTTTTTTAATTTTTAATTTGTGACTACTTATGGTATTTTTTATATGAAATTCTTTCAAAATAACTTTATTACTACATCACACTTCTTAGAAATCACACCAGAACTTTGAGCTTTGTCTGATATTACAGAAAAATCTAAAGTTTTGAGAGTTTGCGTCCAAAACTTAATAATAAACTTTGAATGCTCATAATATAAAATTCGTTACATTTTTTCAATTATATTGTCTCATTATATAATTATTATATGCCTATTAACTAAGTACTATACTCCAAAGAGTCAGATTTCATCGAAAAACTATGGAAAATCGCACTTTTTTCTCTCATAGTAATTATCAAAACAAGTTTCTTTTTGCGAGTCATATTAGAAAACAACATATAATGTTTAAAATACGCCTAATTATGTGATAACTTAGGATGTAAATGAAGCAATACCTATTTTGTTAGTAAATTAAAGCGGCATTACGTCTAATTTCGCAATATATCGGGATAATTCACAAACATTACAAAATAAAAACGCCATTTTTTCGGGAGGGATGTGTTGTCGCCGAAGTCTTTTGTTTAAAAATTCGTGAAAAACAGCAAATGGACTATCTCAAATGACTAATCCTCATTCCTTAACTACTTAAAAATGCAAATTACTCACTGTTCTACAGTAAATGGCACAGAAGCACTGCACAAACACCGTTATATTACCGGACAAACACCGACTATACGCGGCCGTGAAAGAGGCCAGCGACCACTGGCGTTTGACGTTTCTGCTCACTTTTTAAATCGCCCTTCGATATTGCCAGACGGAAATCTTGAATTAACCCCTCCTCTCGCGAAGTAAAAATTCACCTATCACTTTTGCGCGCGACATATTCGGGTGTAAAATCGACGCGAGTCAACGGCCTTGAGAAAAACGATCATAACTTATAAACCACTAAACGGATTAAAAAAAGATAGAGAGAAAAATGATCGCATTGAAATTTGACATATAAAACATTATAACCGTAACATTAACCGTAACGTAAACATTATCTCGTAAAACAATTAAGATAATAATGAATAAATATTACAAAATTGGCAAACTGAAAAAACTCGCCTATAAAATCATTTCGATTTTTTTGTCACAAAATACGTAAAATATGCAAAAATTGTAAATACAGTTATGTTCTTTATTAAATGCTTTACCAAAAACGATATTTTTTTTTACTTATTTGCATACAAAAATATTTATTTATTCAGCCAAGAAAAATTTTATGTATTCTCGTAAAAAAAAAAATTTTTAATTTTTAATTTGTGACTACTTATGGTATTTTTTTATATGAAATTTTTTCAAAATAACTTTATTACTACATCACACTTCTTAGAAATCACACCAGAACTTTGAGCTTTGTCTGATATTATAGAAAAATCTAAAGTTTTAAGAGTTTGCGTCCGAACTTAATAATAAACTTTGAATGTTGATAATATAAAATTCGTTAGATTTTTTCAATTATATTGTCTTATCATAGACTTATTATATGTCTAATAACTAATTACTATACTCCAAAGAGTCACATTTCATCGAAAAACTATGGAAAATCGCACTTTATTCTCTCATAGTAATTATCAAAACAAGTTTCTTTGCGCGATTCATATTACAAAACAAGATATAATGTTCAAAATACGCCTAATTATGTGATAACTTAGGATGTAAATGAAGCAATACTTATTTTGTTAGTAAATTAAAGCGACATTACGTCATATTTCGCAATATATCGGGATATTTCATAAACATTACAAAATAATAACAACCATTTTTTCGCGAGCCATTTGTTGTCGCCGAAGTGTTTTCTTTAAAAATTCGTGAAAAACAGCAAATGGACTATCTCAAATGACTAATACTCATTCAGAAACTACTTAAAATGCAAATTACTCACTGTTCTCCAGTAACAAACACTCAAACACTGCACACACACACTTTTTATCACCAATTTCGCGGAGCCGTACGCGGCCGTGCGATTTGCCGACGGACGACGGCGGAGACTGGGCGTTTGACGTCTATGCTCACTTTTTAAATCGTTGTTCGATATTGCCACACGGAAATCTTGAATTAAAGATATTTTGGCCATATCGTTGCGCCCTCAGAAAGCATATAGTACGACGTTTCGATTCGTAAATTGCATTTTTCGCAGCGGCGAGCGCTTGGTCCGGTAGCGGACGTTACGGAGTTTAGGCAGCCGACATAAATGTCCCGAAATGGATGTTACGTAGCGAGCGGGTTAAAGATATTTTGGCCATATCGTAGCGCCCTCAGAAAGTATATAGTACGGCGTGTCGAATAGTAAATTGCATTTTTTGCAGCGACAAGCGTTTGGTCCCGTATACGACGTTACGGAGTGTTAGGCGGCCGACCTTTGGTCCGCCAGGGGATGTTACGGAGCGACCGGGTTAACGGGTATCTGTGTGACCGAGTAGTATGGACTCGTCATATGAATGAGCAAAATAGAGATAAATGCATTGCACAGTGCAAAATTAAAGTACTTTTCGATAAAGCTGCGAATAAAAATTGTACATATTTTTCATTTTTTACAACTGTACTTCATCGAAAACCCTATATAAGTGATCATTACTGTGCCAGCTGTCTAAAACACATTAAAAGTTAACAAGTGAATGTAAATTAAATATATTAGGCAGGCAGGATTAAATTGAATACATGGCAGATATGAAAAAGATCAAGAGCCACAACAATTGCCAAATGTCACGTATATAGGACATAATATGTCCTATATAGGTGATTTAGGTGAAATTGCCATATTCTATATATATCCTTCTAGCCGCGTGTTCGGCCATAGCGACTGCATTGTAGATTCTAGTGACTTCTTTAGTCTTCTCAGAGTCCATTGTTCGCAAGCAGTCAAGTGCGCAGGCTATATTATAGTGCACAGGTGGGCGCGCGACCACGGGTGCACTCTCTCTTCCTCCCTCTTCTGAACCCGATGGAACGGAGACCGTTACGACCATTGCCATATTCTATAGGTGATTTTGCCATATTATATAGGTGATTTTGCCACATTATATAGGTGATTTTGCCATATTATATAGGACTATATAGGTGATTTTGGTGATTCAGGTGAAATTGCCATATTATATAACATATATATTATATATATGTTATGTATACATATATAACGTTATATGTTATATATACATATATAATGTTATATGTTATATATACATATATAACATTATATTAATCCCTAAACTTGTGAAGTAAAAACTCGGCCGTACCTTTTGCATCCCGGAAGGGACGTTACACATTCTAGGGGCCTTTAAAAAAAAACCACTCATTTGCGACTACTCCAGTAGTGGATATTGCGACTACTCCAGTAGTGACTGCGCATTTGCGACTACTCCAGTAGTGGATAGGTTCGCGCTCTTAGAGTGTGCAACCATGCATGCTCAACGGCGCACGCTCCACGTGGTGGCGGTTAATTTTGTGCGGACACAAAGCGGAGCGCAATGTGTTCGTGGACGCAAGCAAAGACATTAGTGGGTATGTGTTGTGTATCGCGCTCGGCACTCAATAACCACCAATCTATCGCTATAGAGTGACCCGAAGATAAATGTTGAGTTCTAATTGAGGTGTACCCAAAATATAGTGCTGTGGAGCACAAGGATGAGAAATTTAAAAATTGAAATTGAAAAATTGAAAATTACTGCTACTACCGCTACTGCTACTAGCTACTAAGTCTGGGGGCGAAATGTTCGCTCAACGTTCAAATGAAAAATGTGGAGCTCTCGTTTTTGTAATTATGAGCAGAGCAGAGTTGATGGGCGAACCTGATGGATTACCTACCTTTAGAGGTGTTTGTAAATGGTCTAGACTTCCATCTCAATAAAATAAAATAAAATACAAACACCTGCCATGGAATTCACAGACCAGAGTCCGGCCATCATAATACTATTATTGCACTTCTGGGGGGTGAGCGGTGGACTTCTGACTAATGACCGGCTGTGGTAGGTTTAGGACAGCTGTCTCGCCACATGTGAGCGTTAACCTTGCCACCTTTTCACTGCCCCTTTGAAGTCATAGAATTTGGATAGTGGAAATTGCGGATTAAGATATTTTTTCTAGGAAGTAGCTAGGTATAATATTAATATTGAGAATACGCAGCATATTAGAAGTTTGATTTTCAGATCAAACTTCTAATATGAGCTTGAAGTTGAGCGTCCGTATGAAGCTAGACAAGCGAGGAATGAGGGAGAACGTAGATAAATTAAAATAATAGTACTTTATCACATGAAGTCAATCGCACCCCGTGTTTTAGCGATATTACAACTGCTGCTGCCCAAGTTAGACTGGACAGTGGCAGTTGTGACATTGTCGAAACGTCCGGTGCCACCGACTTAACATATTCAAATCCGTTTTTAATAAATTTATAATGTTGTTAATATTAGATTGTTTAAACCGTAATATTCTTCTATTTCATAAAGATAAATTTGTATAATGTACTCGCGGTTCGACGGACGGGCGGTGTTTCCGAACGGCTAGCACTTTTACACTCACAGCGCTGTCAAAAATGGAAAAATATCAATGGCGTTAGATATTGTAGCTTACAGCGATAGATTTTTAGATTGGTAACAGAGCGATGGTCGCAAAATGCACCTGTCCGGAGCGGTTTTTACCCGATGTTCACCTTCGAAAGCGAACGACAGAGTTGTAAATGCGTTTTGTTGGGTTGCAGGTTCGGGGGCGAGACTGAGGCGCGTGTGCAGCGCAGGATGGCAGGCGCGGCGCGGCGCCTCGGGTCCGGCGCGGGCCGCCCCGCCTAGCGTCGGAGCCGCAGCCCCCCGTGCAGCGACCGCAGCCAGAGCGGGAGCCCCCTGCGCCGGCCGCCCGCCCGCGTCTATGGCCGAGCGCGCGCCGCTGTCCCCGACGCCGCGACCCTCCCGCCCGCTCAGCGCCGGCGCCGACGGGTACGTTACTATCTATGCTTACGTTACTATCTATACTATGCTTATTCGATTGTCATTTTTTTCGGGCTGTCTTTTCCCACCCGAAGAAACGTCCGCTCTATTTTTGAAATGGTAATTCTAAAAACTTTCAGTTTCTAAAAACGTTCACTGTTCCTGGATTCACCACACTGTCAGGCAGTTTGTTTCCCGAGTCAACCGCTCTGCTGTTCAAGAAAAAATCTTGGTGTTCGAGGTGAATCTCTCCATGTCGAGTTTAAAGCAGTGGCCGCGCAGATTATGATTTTGTTCTATGAGAATGTAGATTTAGTGATTCACAACTGTAAAGGCCTGTCAGCATTTTAAAGGTCTCCACGTTCGTATGTCTCCTCCAGCTTTGGTAGATTTGGCCATTCGAATTTGTTTATCTGGACTTTGAAAAAGCTTTTGACTGACGGAGTTTATAATACGCAACGCCTGTTACTCAAATTGAAACATTATGGTATACGTGAAAGGCTGCTCAAATGGATTGAATCATTCCTGAAAGATGTGAAATTTCATGTGAGTGTGGAAAATTCCCTAACCGATGCTAAACCTGTTGAAAGTGGAGCGGTTTAGGTATCGGTACTTGGTCCGATGCTCTTCTTAGTGTACATTGCCGGCTTAGATTCCTCTATTAGCTTAACGACCAGGCTTTGCGCCGATGACACCGAGTTCTTCAGTAAATCTTTTCTGAATACTGAAATCCAGGACGATCTCGACCAGATCGAGGCTCTGACTGAAGAATGACTCATTCAATCGAACGAGGAAAACCGTAAAGTAATGCACTTAGGGCGGAATAATTATTTTACCTGATATATGCTAGACGGCGTTGATGTAAAATTGCAGAAGGATTTAGTATGCTAGATGACATTGACCTAAAAATTACAGAAGGACTTAGTTATAATAACCAATGACATAAAGCAGAATGTACAATTATTTAAAAAAATTCAAACACAAAAGTTTTCAAATAGTCTTCTTCCGTATAATGACACTGGTACTAAGCCTAAGCGCCCACGAAGCCTAAGTAAGGCTCTTCCAAATAAGGAGTTAATTTTTGCCGAAGATATAAAATGTGATCGAGGTAATAGGTACAGAACAGGCTGACAAAAATAATAATAAGCTTTTGCCGCTACGGCTATGAAGGAAGGCTCCCAAGCCCAAATCTGAAAGCCGGGGGAGAGGCGGGAGAGGGATAATATCGTAGAAACATTTAAAATACCGGACGGCCATTACGACAGTGAATCGTCCGAAACCTTATAATAATAAATAAATAAATAATAAATACAAACGGAGCTGCCATGGAATTCACCGACCGGAGTCGGGCCCATCATAATACTATTTTTTACACTTCTGGGGGGTGAGCAGTGGATTCCGGACTTACGAACCGGCTGTGGTAGGTTTAGGACAGCTGTCTTGCCACCCATTCACTCCCCCTTCGAAGCCATAGAATTTGAGATGTGCAAATCGCAGTTTTAGATAATTTTTCTAAGAAAGTTGATTATTTTTCTGGAAAGGCCAAGATCTTTAAAGAGGTGAAATAGAGATTTAGCTGGCAGGCCACGAGCGCCAACTTCCACCGCGTGAAGGTGAACAGTGAAGCCGTTCCGGGTTACGGCATTTGCAAGATCATGGTATTTATTTAATTTGTACTCGTGGTCTTTTGGGATATTTGATTCCCATGGAACAGTTAATTCTACAATAAGAGCCACCTTCCGAGATAGAGAGTAAAGAGTTATATCTGGACGGAGGGCTGTGCATCCGAGACTTTCAGGGAATTTATACTGCTTAGAGACCGAATCAACCTCCAGAATCCAATCTGTAGCTTTCTCGATTATTGAGAAAGGTTTTGTAGTTAAATGTTTTTTGCCTTTAGAGCCATCCCGCACAAACTGTATTGGGGGTTTGGAGGATACTGTCAAACCCATGTTGGCACGAGCCACTGAGAGACTAATTACCTCGCGAATAACAGCGAGAACTTTGTCATGGCGGTAAGTGTACCGTCCTTGATCTAAGGCCACCTTGCAGCCAGCTAGAATGTGTCTAGCTGTGCAAGGGGTATTGCTACAGAGGGGACAAGAACTATCCTCGGCAAAGCTCCAACGAGCGAGGTTACTGGGGTCTGGAAATGTATGCTGAAAGGCATTCAAATAAAATTTCAGCATCTCTGGCGTCCAGTCATAGAGCATTACCTTCCAGTGCATTGGAGGCGGAATGCAAAAGTCCCCAATTGTTGTCCAATCATTCTGGCATTGAAGGCCAATAGCATGAGCCATACTCTTGCTGTCGTAATCTCCCCGCAAAAGAGACGTCTTCAATTCCACGTCGCTCGTGGTTGTACTGCCATACCCCAGACCAGTGCCATTCTGGCTGATTCCAGTAAGGAACTTTTTGTGGAAGTCTACGCGGGCTTGTAGATCATTTGAATCACTACGGCCACTTATTACGTGCTTCGATATTGCCGGATCTTTGGAATTGCACAGAATCGAATTTTTGGTTATTCTGGAGTTGGCGTAGAGCAGAGAGGGCAGTTTAAGCGCTAGCCCAAAATTTTGTTTGGACCTAAAGAGAGTCGAGGGGTCCGCTGGTTTGGCTAAGGACAGCCAGGATTTTAAACTAGCTGTCACCAGCGCATCTAGACGGGACAGTTGGGTTTTGGTAAAATCGTAAATAAGAAAGGGCCATGACAAATGTGACGTTAGATAATTGTCATAGATCCAGGCCTTACGAGGGCCAGAAATTAGCAAGGCATCTATTTTCGCCAGGCAACTTTTGAAATGCTCTATAACATGATCGCCCGAGACGTCTTTTCCCTGATGGGTGATTTTTCTGCCGAGGAATTTGAAATGATTGTTTGGGTCTATAAGGGAGATATTAGAGCCCTTATAGACCAATTTGGGGTCATAGGATGTAAATTTTGTGCCCATGCGGGCGAGTCCAAGGCAAAAACATTTGGAGGGCTTCACTTTTATACAGCCTGACCAGTCGCAGAAAAGCTCCACTTTCTGTAATAGCAGGGAAAGCTGCTTGGGGCTTCTGGTGATGAAAGTTAGGTCGTCGGCAAAAGCGAGGCACGACGAGGTGTATTGGCCGTCTGTTTTAAAACAGTAGCCCCACTTCCTGTCAAACTGGGTCAGGCTTTCCAGCAGTATATTAAAAACTATATTAAAAATCGTCGGGGAGAGGCAACAGCCCTGAAATAGTCCAATTGAATATGGTATAGAGCGACTAGTCCATTCTTGCGTTTTAACATGGAAAGTCAGACAGTTGTAGTAGGAGGCTACAATGTCACGCACGACTGGTGGGAAGTTGTACCAGCGGAGTGCAAAGTGGAGGAGACTGTGTCGGACTGACCCAAAGGCATTCTCTAGGTCAAGCCAGCATACATTGATTTGGCGTTCGTGCTGTCTCGCATCCTTGATGGCAGCAGCCAGGAGAGAATTGTGCTCGAGGCAGCCCGAGACGCCACGCATGAAGCCTTTTTGAACTGATACTCCAAGGTACTCATTCCGGTGCATGAATTCGCTCATCCTCGTGTGGACTATGCTAAAAAAGATTTTGGCCACAGTGTCTGTGAGAGCAATGGGCCGAGCGTCCTTGGTCCGGTGCAAACTGGGACCTTCGGAATTAAGATGACTGTCGCTCGGCCAAAATTCTGTGTGACTACACCGCTATTCCATATATTTCGGAAGATGGATCCTAAATATTGCAGAAGGCAGGAGCATTTTTTTTATACTAAATAGGGAATACCATCGGGACCCGGAGTAGAGCCCGACGGCTTCCTCTTTACTTGATTAAGAATCTCATCTAGAGATGGAGGTTGAGAAGCAAAAGCTACAGTAGGCAGGGGCGGAGGTGTAATGCCCGGCGGAGGGCTGTAATTATGGAGCCGCATTGGGTCCTCATACGTGGTCGAAAAATATTCCGTGGCCATTTCTTCCGGGATTCGGATTTTTCCCTTGGCGGCAGACAAAACCGTTTTGCTGTAGTTAAAACGGTTTTTGTCGAACCGGGCTTCCTCTTTGGATTTGAGAAATGCTGCCTTGCGCTTGTCGTTTTGCGTTGCTACGCTCTGTATGAGTTTTAGTATAGAGCGGTACGCGCGCGAGAAGTTGTGGCAGAGGGCTTTATCCCCGGCTTTCTTGGCTTCACGTAACTGGCGACGAAGTAGCCGCTTTTGCCTACGGAGCTTTGCCTTAAATGCGTTTTCTCTGTGAACCGGGTCGACATGCCGGCCAATTAGCTATGTTACCCGGCCGTAAACGATAAGAATAGTAGTAATAAAATGGGGGTAGTGAAAGGGATTTGCGTTGCAGATCGTCAGAGCGGGATTCGGGTCGGGCGCGGCGGTCGCGGCTCGCCGGCCCCTCGAGCAGGCAGCGCGGAGAGCCGCGCCGCCGCGCCCGCGACCCCTCGCCCCCGGGCGGAACGGAGCCCCCCAAGCGAGCGAGAGTGGCCAGCGCCCCCGTGGCCGCCGGCACGCGCTCGCACCGCCTGCGCTCGCCGCCCGCACCCCAGGCCGAGGGCCCCGACGCCTGCCGCTACCCGCTGCGCAGCCGCGCCGACCTGTCGCTGTCGCGCCTGCGAGCCTCCCGCTTGTCCGGTGAGTCGCCCCGTCTACTTTTAAAATGTCCCCGCTGGCCGTTATCGCTCGCGCTAGCTAGAGGTTCTTCGGCGAGCGTGACCGGCGTAGTCTCCGCAGAGACTCTGCGGGTCAGCGGCATAACTAGACGAGATCGTTATAACATCTGAGATGGCGGATTCGCCTGCCGTATCGGCGATTTTATCCATCGCGCAAAGAGCGTGATGGATAAAATCGCCATTTGAATTTAAGAAATAATTCCTGAGGTAAAATATAGACAAATATATAGAATGATTTTTTTCTATTAATTAGGAGATTTTTTAATTACAGGAGATTATTCTATAAGAAAAACAGTTGAAAATAATCTACAGCCTTTTTTAGTTTAGGCCTTTGTTTAGAGCATTGCATTGCTTGTATAAAATTTTTGGATATCCATATTTTTTTCTCCATAACTAAGATATAATAAACAAAAAAAAAGTTGTACCTATATGATTTTCCACACAGTTTTTTATTCAGAATAATCTTCTGTAATTAATATTCTCCTAATGGTTTTTTTATATTTTATATTTTTTTCATGAAATTCAAATTTTTATTCAAATTCAATTTTTTAAATCATTTTCATGTAGGTTCTTTTCTTGTACTTACAAATCATTTTCTTAATTTAAGGTAGTCTTGGCAGAAGCCTGGTGTATCCTGTATACACAATAAAAAGATTGTCTCCCTGCTATGAGTTCCCCATGTTACCACTTTTTATTGCTTCTCGCAAATCTGTCGATCAGCTTAAAAAATATCACATACTTATTCTTGAACTCCTTTCACAGCGAGCTCTACCGATAGTGATTCTTCTCAGCCGCAGTTGCCTAGATTGAGGAAATCATCTAGCGCCGATATCAGCGAGGGAATCCCTAAACCGGATAGGGATATTGTCAATAATACAGGTATGACTTAATAATTTAAAAAAAATAACTTTTTACTTACACTTTTAGGGCTCAGTAATAGTCAGAAGGCATATTTTATTCGGATGGTATTAGCATTCTTACAAACAATTCTACTATAAATGATGAATGGATAGGAAGGCAAAAACCCAGGGTGATTATATGGCATATTGGATTGCTCAAAGACTTACTACGATTTGAAGCCAGTATTTTACTATGAACTGCAACGTGTAGATGGCACTCATAGTTCCTGATATTAATTGTTATCTTCAATATGGCGACTTTCATGGTATTATAGTATGGATGCGCTCTAAATATGCCTATATAAGGTATAAAATAATAATATAATCAACGAATTTATTTTGAAATCATATATCTTATTATTTTAATATTATTTACATAAAGTTGTCAATTTTTAATCTGATATACAGGCTTCAATACATAATTAAGCACTTAATTTTCAGATGAATGCCATCTATTGATGGCATTTCATCTCGCCTTATCATTTATAATGATTAAATGTTATTATTGTTATCGTTGGTTAAGTTATTGAGTTTTTATAATCGATAGGTCCGTTATAAATAATCATCGATTATAAATGTTATTGCAGATGTCCAAAAAAATTGCTATTAATATGACCCTCAGTGCTATCAGCGCCACCTGCATTTTGCCGTCTCGGAAGTGCTGCTAAATCATTCTGTTGGGCTGCTTAACCGCTCGGAAGCTAGCCTTTGCGCGCAAAAAACTGCACCCCAATTTTTTGGTCGATTTAGTGTATCTAATAACATTGTTTTTTCATGAATTCCCTCTTGTTGCCTAGTAATTAATCTTGCTAGTAATGTATAATATACATTTGTGTAATATATATAAGGGACGGGCGAAACGGTTACGCGTTGATCTGTCAAACGACGCGAACTGCCTATAGGCACTGTCGGCGTCCAACGGGTTAATCCACAATTGGGTTGAGGTATATAATCAATGCTTTGATTAATATTCATCATTATCGATATATTGATTTAAAATGAAAAACATTCGTTAATATTGGAGTCAAACAGTTTAAAGAGTAATATAAACACATTTCAAGCCTTTTGAATAATTTTCAACCTAATCCCTTGTAGATTTATTATTTTAAGAATCTAAATGTGAAAAATGGGAATTGCTTTTTAAGTTCATTTTGATTAGTATTTCTCCACATATTTCATATCTTTAGGTATTATTAAATATAGTTTTAACCTTGGAATGCTAGGATAATGAAATATATAAAACGTTTAAGTTTTATATTGATTATGCGAAGCGATGTTTATATGGAGCTCTGTCTGTGTACGCTGGTTGTTAGGTGATTTTTCTCCACACTTAGGTCTTTTTTTTTCAGTTATCGAATCAAAAACTCGGTCAGGAGCCAAGAATAGGTCACTTCAGGCGATAACATCGCCCAGGCCTTCAACTTCCAAAAGGGTGAGTTTTGACATTTATTGTATTTTGCTGAAAATACAAAAAATAAGTGGACTAAACTAGTTCTATAGCTTACGCCAGTTCCATACTTGCTTTTAGTATGTAGCCAGCTATAAACTTGCTACTACATACTTTGCTTTTCTGTAATGAAAACATATGATTTGCTTCTTTCCCTTTAATCGTTGCTGCACAAATAAGACACTTGAAAGTTTATAATAATACTTCACTTTATTAGCGGTCAAGTAGTCTTGTTTATACAGGGTGAGTTTTTAATTAGTGACATCTTAGAAGTGTCACTAATTAAAAAAAATTGAGGAAAAGAAAGAAAAATTTTTTGAGGAAAACAAAAAAAATATTTTTTTTTGTTTATTTGAAAATTTTGACTTGATAAATAAATGTTTGACAAGCGGTGAGCGCGCTGCACCATCTAGCAATAGGTAAAATATTGCGAATAAACAATATTCGCAATATTTTACCGACAGCTAGAAGGGGCTCAGCTCGCTCGACATTTTTTATACAATTTTTCAAAATATATATTTTTCAATTTTCAAAAAAATATTAAAAAAATGTGTTTTTGGCATTTTTTATCCAACTTGCTTATTTGCTTGTACTGATTCATCCACTTCAAGGGTGTAACTAATTAAAAACTCACCTGTATACTTGTTTGTGAATTGGTTTGCATAGGAGTAAGATTCTAAAAAGAAACAATCCGCTTTCCGCACAAAAGAAACAAACTATTAAATTGCCACCAAAGAATGGTGGCAATTGGAGAGTATTCTTGTAATATTTTGCCATGATGGCATTATTATGAGGTGTTTAGAGCTAAAATTTGCGTCAATAACCACGCTTTATGGACTTACATGTTCTATGATTGGTGAAAATCTTGGTGTATACCTCGACCAAAATCTTTCGTGGCAGTCACACATTGAGGAGATGAGACGTAAACTCTTTGGTCGCTTTCATGCAATAAAAAAACTCAAGAATTTTCTCCCCGAGGAAAGCAAAATCACAATCTGCCAATCTATTCTCCTCCCTCTCCTTGATTATTCAGATGTTGCCTTTCTCGACATCAAGGAAGATCTAGCCACCAGGGTAGAAAGGCTGCAAAATGTCTGCATTCGATTCATTTATGACCTACGAAAGTTTGACCATATTACGGAGTACAGAAGGAGACTTCACTGGCTGACGACCCGAGAAAGGAGAGATACGAGAGTCCTAGGTTTGCTCTTCAGAATCCTGAAGGGGGCCGCTCCGAAATATCTTATAAGTAGGTTCAAACCTCTATCTTCTCACGGGCCCCCTCTGAGATCTGAAGACAACCTACTGCTCTCGATCCCTAGTCACAGTAGTGATTTCTTCTCGCACTCTTTCTCTGTACGTGGAGCCCGTCTCTGGAATGCTTTACCCTCGCGTATAAGGATAGCACCTAGTTTGTATTGCTTCAAACGCAGGCTCAAAGAACACTTGAACCCACGCTCATAAACTTTTCCTTATTTTTCCCTATTTTTTCCTCCCTATTGCGTCCCTTGCGTCATTATAGGTTTATTTTTTTGTTTTTTTTTTCTTAAATTTATTGTTTTGTTTCCCTGCTGAATTTAAATGATTAAAATTTAATTTATTAGTTTATTTTTACCGCATAACATGTTATTCCACTAGGTTAAGGTTAGCTGTAAGATATTGCTTTTAGGCAATAAGCTCGCCGTTTTGTTAAAGCAAATAAAGCGTTTAATTATTATTATTATTATTATTATTATTATTATTATTATGATTGTGAATGGCTTGTACTGACAATAACAACCACTAATGCCCTTGTTTTTTTTATTTCAGTCGTCTTTGGGCAGTAATCTGGGTGCGTGGCAAAGTGCTACTACATCGACTCGTAATAAACCTTCCAAGAGAAAGGTATGTCAATCTTCAAATTTACTATGAGATGTTATTTTTTTGTTCATAAAGGCTAATTTACATTTTGCTTAGTAGTAAGTGCCAATCTACCATTTCGTTGTTTACGTCTGGTATTTTTCTTTTTAGTCTATATCTTCAATCTCACCTATGATGTGTTGTTTTTATTGCAGAGCCTGGTATTGGGGAGAAACCGTTCGGGTCCTTGGGGGTCGTTGTCTCCTCGCAGTGCCCGTTCGCATGATATGCCGCAAAACACCACTCCCACCTCTGCCAACACAAGCACACCTAACAAACGAGAAAAGAAAGGTATGTAATTACCAAAAAAAACTGCATAAAGTACAAGCTCAGCAATCCGCCGTTCGGTAATCTGACAACTACTATAATCTGCCATTTTTTGAGTCTTTTTTCAGTTTCAGACTCAATAGATTTCTCTATAATCCGCTTGTGTCTCAAACCCTGTAATTGGGTGTCTTTTTTTATTACTATAAAATGCAACTACCATCTGTGCCAATTAACTCTGTGTAATCACATCAAGGCTGACAGAATGATCTATATCTTTATAACAGCCTGAGGTGTTAAGTTCGCCAGTTGCAGTTCGCCAGTTGCTCCAAAGTATGTTAATTAACTGATTGATCATTATAGATTTATTTTAATAAATAAATTGTAACCCCATTTCAAAACAATTCCACACGTAATTGTAGATAGATCCACAAATATTAAAGGTAATTAATACATAGCTACATAATTAACTAAGTATATGAGGAACTATAAATAAAGCGGAGGCATAAGCCATATTGAATGTGCAGATATCAACCTCCATAAGAACTACGCCAACCAGCATATCTATATCCACTCGGATAGCAAGGCAGCTCTTATGGCACTAGCCTCGAATACCATTAATTCAAAGCTTGTGCAAAACTGGGTATCACTACTAAATTCCCTGGGCGAAAAGAACAGGGCAATTCTGAGATGGGTTCCTGGCCATGCAGGAATTGAGGGAAATGAAAAAGTCGACGAACTCGCTAAGACGGGAGCAAAGGGAACGTTATACGGCCCTGAACCTTGCTGTGGCGTACCAAAAAGCCTTGCAAACCTAATGCTCAAAAAAATATGTTTAGAACAATCCGTCAACCACCAGAATCATTCCAAAGCGCTAATTAAGACCGTAAGACTGCCCGTGAGGCCTTATCGCTAAATAGGAACAATCTACACATACTGGTGAGGCATTGTGGCTCACGAAGCATTGTGGCCTGAACAAACACATGTACCACCTCAAGCTCCGGGACACAAAAATGAGCAGGTCTTGCCAAGAGGCAGAGGAAACTCCCCTGCACCTCATGTGCGAGTGTAGCGCGCTGATGCGTAAAAAATACAACCACTTGGGTGGTCATTACCTCCAACCTGAGGAGGTAAAACAATCTGGCGCAAAATGCCTCTTGCGGTTCTTAAATAATAATAATAATAAACTCTTTATTTGCACTTAAAAAAAGTATACAAAAAAGGCGAGCTTATTGCCACATGGCAATGTCTTACAGCTAACCTAAACATAGTGGTACATGCGCGCATAGTGAAAATAAAGATTATTACATAACATACAGACAAATGGAAGAATTTAAGACTAATAGTGCCCGAGGAGAGGGAATTGGGAGAGGAACAGGAGAGAAAGGGAAGAACTGGTTACTTCTTAGAAAGGTAGTAATCCTTAAGGTGAGTCTTGAACGATGGTAAAGAAGGCGAGTTTCGTATATTTGCTGGGAGATCGTTCCAGAGTCTTGCACCATGGACACAGAAAGAATAGGAATAGAAATCACTATTATGACTCGGAATTTTTAATAAACTGTCAGAGGCTGACCGAAGTACGAGACCGTGGGAACTTAGTGGTTCAAAAAGCTCCTGGAGATAGGATGGTGTTAATTGGGTGAGTAACCGATATAGGAGAGCCAGTATATGAACATTTCTTCTTTGGCGTATTGGCAACCACTTTAACTGTGCCCTATAGTCGGACACGTGATCATACTTACGTAGACCGAAGATGAATCGTATGCATACATTTTGCAAACGTTCAAGTTTGTTGAGCAGTTCCTCTGATAAATCGAGATAAGCCACATCTGCATAGTCAAGGAGAGGCAAGAGGAGAGACTGTGCAAGAGATGACACGAGGCTTAGCGCTGAACTATAGCACAAGTGGTGAACACAACAGATCAGCAATGGTCGCAGTGTTACAAGGCTCATAAAGACCTTAGACAAGCCCCAAACAACAATTTTTAAAAAAACTATAAATAAGATAAAAACGAATTTACTGCTTGAAGTTTGTAACACCCGACGTTCATATATGAGGAACTTTCCATAAAAGTTATAAAGTTTAGAAACTGGTACCATATAAAAATAACTACTAGGGGACACAGCCGATACGTCTGTTACGTATTCTACGTCTGATACTTATATTAAAAAAAAACTGATTTTCGTTTGTAAGAGTCATTGGTTTGCATCTTGTCGAAGTGCGTGTTGGTGAAAATGTAAAAAACTAAATTTCGCACGGTAATTAAGTACCTTTGCTGTCAAAAAAATTGTACGGAGCGAGTATTTTAAGATTAATGAGATACATCAGGCAGGGGTTGATGCTCCTCCATATTCGACAGCCGCGCGTTGGTGTGCTAAGCGTAGGAGTGGAAGAATTTCAACTAACGATGATCCTCGCGCGGTCGCTATTAGATGTTTTAAGTGTGGTGTATTGCTTGCAGGTAAAGGCGCGCTGGGTTCGTGTGCCAGCAGTGGAGCAGGTAGAGGCAGTGGCTCGGCCGAAGCCTCTGCTCTGCGAGCTACGAGAAGTAGCCTCCCGGACAGACCCGGATCTCCTATCGTAAGTCTAAAAACCGCACCTTTTTTAATATTGTTTTTAACAGTAGGTTCGAATAGTCAAAAGTAATGGAAGCTTTCCCAAAAGGAATGATTATTTGCTAGCAAGGATTGACGAATGATATTATTTTTCATACATCACAAATTATTAGTGTTTTTTTTAGTTCTCATTCTAGACTTAACCCGTTGAGTATGATACGACCAAATCTGGTTCTGAAACAATTATCCTTTGAGTATGATACGACCAGATCTGGTTCCGCGTTTTTTTCACTTCTTTGACGTCTCATATTTATTCATAATTATCTAATTGTTTTACAAAATGATATTTCAATATTCTATATTCGAAATTTCAATGCAATCATTGTGCAGTTGTTCTTTTTATGATTGGTGTAGTAGTTTCGTAGTTATAGTACTTTAAGGTCGATGTCGCCGAAAATCCTGCAAAAGAGACAGATGCATCCATGAAAATACCCATTTACTCCAAGGGTTAATGTGTTGTGCTAAAATGATTATATTTGTCTGAAAAAAGAGTTAATTTACCTTACTCCAAGGAAAGTTACATAATTTGTAAGTATTAATGGTGTGTTTTTCATTATTTTCAGTTTACGGTCGCTTCGACTTCTTCCACGGCTCAAGTTACTGCTGTCAATATGACGGGTGGTCAAAGTATCGATAGCAAAGCCAAAGGTAAAGTTGGCATTATTATACTTTTACTTTGCTCTTGTATTTAGTGTGAAAATAGGAGCATTCAAAAGGGGCTTGTTATATTATGCGTTAACCGTTTGTATGATTATTTTGAGTGTTTCACAGAGTTTAAGGCAATTTAAATATTATTTTTCTTTGAATGTATTGTTATGTTTATAAAATGTAAATATAAATTAGATTGTCGTTCTATATGTGAGACCTCGCACATGCCAACAAGCAAACTTTTCAGGGCACGAAAACAACTGAATAACTTTGTTCACGAGAACTTTTTTTTGTGTAAATGGGACAAAATTATAAATAAATATTAGTACTGTACTAATGATAAAACTATCAAAGAGTTAACTTGTAAGAAATCGCTAGTAACCAATTAAGAGTGGATAAAATCTCATGCCTATGAGATGCTACAGCAATGAGAATTACAAGCAAAACTAAGCAACTTGAGCTTTCGGGACATGAACAGTACAATCCAGAGCATCATTTTACTTAGGGTCTCTCTAGACGATCAAGCATGCTTGTCAAGCATCACGTCGCGGGCTGGGAGGGGATCGTAAACCGCAGGATGTATGCAAATTTATTTTTTAATATTTACCAAAAATGCCTGATTTTGTAATTGTATACCAGGAAATCAGGTTAATTAGACGTAATTGTTTGATGAATAATGTGATTCCCTGGTATAAACTACAAAATTAGGCATTTTTGGTAAATATAAAAAAATAATATTTGCACATTTCCTGCGGTTTACGATCCCTTCCCAGCCGGCGACACGATGCTTGACAAGCATGCTTGATTGTCTATAGAGAGCCTTTTCACCAATAACAATAAAAACTGCAAATCCATTTTTGGCGGATGCGAGGTCTCAAATATAGATCGACGAGATTATCATTTTGCTATAAGTTTCTTGTTTCTTTAAAGGAAAGGTTCGATCCTGGGGAATCGTAGTATCTCTCGTTCTGGTGCCATGTCTGCTACTGAATGTTGATTACCATATTATTGGTTTTTTCAACTTCATTACCCGCTGTTTAAAACAATGATGTGGTAGATTTCTGAAGCCATTCCTGAAGCTGAAGGTGTCGAGATGTTCTACTTGATCACGGCAATTTTGCCTTGAGTTAGATGCATAATGTTGTATCTTCCGAAATAATACCCGGCACGAGTGCTGTATTCGAGTTTGTGCATCTTTATTGTCCTTGATATTCTATGTTCTCGCGTAAATGCTTTTAAGCCATTAAAATTCCTGACTTTATCAATCCGGCTTATACATGGTATTCTCTGGTAAATCCTTATTTTGAAGAGCTTTTTCGATGATATGTCTGTATGTGTCCAGATTTCATCGCATGTAATAAAATTGAAAATATGTAGCATGTTAGAAGTCTCATTATCGAGTGTAGTTTGATGTTACTTCCGCATAACACTCTTTCATTCGCCACTCCCGGGAGTAAAAATGGCAGTTGGTCATCCTGCGGGATGAACGCAAAGATTTCGACGTAAAAGTCCGACACCTCACTGCGAGGCGAGTGTCACCCTCACGGTGAGATTCGGATGGATTTCTCCATCTTTCAGTCCGGTCGTCGATTCGAGGTTGCTCGTGCGGCCTCTACCTGACATTAGCGGTATGTCAACGGATCGTTTCTAAAGATAGGCGACGCCGGGTCGACTACTCCCGTATCTTAGAAGAGGTTTTCGGTCTTTCCCGGTCATTCGTCGGACGGCGCGAGCGATCCGCCGATGCAGCCCGGTGCGAGAACCGCCCGGTTTCGTCCGATGCATTCCTTAGGATCTGCATTGGGGATCCTGGCCGTCTACGATTGCGGGATACGGCCGCGGGCAGAGTCGGCAACGGCCCTTCCGGCTAAGTCGCTCTCGGAGAGGAGGCGAGCGAGAGGGGCTATTAGGGGAGCGCGCAGACGGGGCCGCAGGCCGCGGCCGACTCTGTCGCGGTGGGCGAGTAACGTTGGTGGGTGCGCAGGGGCGGAGGGCGGCGCGGCGGCGGAGTGCCCGGCGGCGGGCGAGTCGTCGTCGGACGAGGGCGCGGGCGAGGTGGGGCGGCTGCAGGCGCTGCTGGAGGCGCGCGGGCTGCCGCCGCACCTGCTGGGCGCGCTGGGCCCGCGCATGCAGCACCTGCTGCACCGCACCATGGGAGCCAGCTCGGGTGAGACGCGGCCGCCTTATTATTCACCCATCGCCCCTTCCCCGCTGTCCTTTCCGATCGGACGCCGCGCGGTTCGCCGATGACTCCTTTCCGCCTTTCGGAAGCGACGCCTTGTAGAAAAACCCGCATGCGGCTGGTTTTTTTGCATGGCCGCACTTCTCGAGGGATTGTTTTCTTTCGTATAACTTTATTTCTATGTGCCTGTGTTTCAAAATTTTACCAAATTTTTTCAATAAATAATCCGTATATTTATTTTTCCATTATATATTGTTTTATTAGTAAAACCTATTAAAAAATAGATTTTCCACTTGATATATAGAAAAATAATGATACATTTTTATGTTAAAAATGAGCATTACCACCTTTAATACTGAGAGTTTTTTTTAGCAAAATTGCAGACATGTATATTTGCATTTTTTCCAAACTATTATCGATTCAGTGAGGTTGCATTTTATAAAATTTACATAAAATTTATTCTCGATTAATTTTATGTAAAATATACCTAATATATAAAAAAACAATTACCATATTATTATGTCATCACAAATGTCCTTATAAAATATCCTAAGAGATAATGCAATCGTCGGATTCGTTTATGTTACTGTTCAATAACTACCGTCGTCTACCTGTCATTCGACCGTATGCATATTTTTACGGCAATCATCACGTAGTTCATCGAAATATCCCAGATCCCATATAACCAGAAGCTCACCCGAAAGTACCGCAGGCACGAAGCATTACTCTACTGCTATTTGTAAATAAAATAACCAATTGTCTCTCTAGGAAGTTGAATTCTATCATGCGATTAACGGAAATCTTGGATCTGCGCTCTTAAAAAAAAGTGTCCCGAATAGACAACGGCTAAATCCAGATTATTATTGCAGCCGCTTCGAAAGCGGCCCAACTGCTGTCGGGCCTGCAGGCGGCGGGCGACGAGGGCCAGCAGCTGCAGGCGGTGATCGAGATGTGCCAGCTGCTGGTCATGGGCAACGAGGACACGCTGGCCGGCTTCCCCGTGCGCCAGGTGGTGCCCGCGCTCATCCACCTGCTCTCCATGGACCACAACTTCGATATGGTGAGGACAAATTCCCTACTCCACTATCCCTCATCTTTAATTTTCACCACTCACCCAATGCTGTAATTCTTAATCCGGAGGTAATTCCCTTTATCTTTACGAGAGATAAAAATATAGGCGCTATGATCGTTCGGATATGAACATTAACGATATTATCGATATAACGTTCGACGAAATAAAGCCACTTCTTTCTTTGCACTGCTAGATGAGCGGACAGATGTTGCGTCTCATTCCCAGCTATGTATTAATGTAAGTCCATTACTTATTAATATAAGCCACGTATTAATAAGAGTACGAAGCGAAAGAACAAAACTTGTCGGAATAATGAGCGTCACTACCCGCAGTGTGAGTGTTCCCAATCATAAAAAAAAATGTTAAAAAAGGGTTTATGCGGACGGATGGAGCTCCATCCGTATAGGTGCTCGTTCTGGTTTGGTTCGTTTCAAACGTCGGTTAAAGAAGTTGCACTGCATTATAAATAACTCGCTAACTGCAGAAACGAAAAGATTGCCTTTTAAATTTTACAGAAGACCCCAAAACGATGTACTGAAACGTATTCTTAGGTTTATCGAGCGCTGGGAACAGTGGTGGCTGATAATTTTGATTAATTTTGTTGCATGAGCCTTTAGGAATAGGGATCACTCCTAAAGACTTATCCGAGGCAATACTAATAAAAAATATCGGCCGATCTCCATTCTCTCAGTGCTTGTGCTAAACAGTAAAGCGCTCAGTTTTTTTCGGCACAGATTTTTTTTTTTATTTTGTCAGCAAGGGAGGAAGAAGTAATCAATAATTTATAATACGCTATACCCCAAAAAAATATATATTTAAAGAAAGAATAGGGGAGTATATCAATCAGTTGAGTAGACTATTAAATAATGTATATGTAAAAATAGTATCATCTCCTGAAACAGCTGTTTCACTTGCTTATAAACATTAGAATTGATGCACTTGCACTGTCATATTTTTTAATTTAAAAATTATATTATACAGGTCAGTATAACCCTAGCGAGTTTATATTAAAAGAAAGGTTTGAATGGTGTTGGGCTGTATCTAAAATAGGTCAAAAAAAAATTGAAACCCGCTGATCTAATGGCAAACATTCTAAACGTATCGATATCCTAAGAGATGACAACGTTGTCAATTTACAGATGAATCACGCGTGCCGTGCCCTCACATACATGATGGAAGCTCTCCCGAGGGCCAGCGGAGCGGTGGCTTTGGCGGTGCCCGCCTTTTTGGGCCACCTGCAAGCGATCACGTGCATGGATGTAGCTGAACAATCGCTCACCGCACTCGATATGCTATCGCGGCGGCATTCAAAGGCCATTTTGCATGCTGTAAGTTGGCATTATTATTATTATTTATTTATTTATGGACTCAGCTTTGATGACATACTGCAGGGCTGCCCAGTAATTATCCAACCTTGTGCCGTAGCTTTGTATCCTAGAATTCTATTGTAACAATGTTTTTTGTTTAGGCGGAGGCTTGTTACATCTATTTGATTAGTCGAATATATGGACATTCTTTCTTAAAACAGAACAAAAATAAAAGAAGAAAAACATTCACTCTTCTGTGCATTCATATCATATGTCTGTAGGTACTAACTAATCAATTGTTAATACTAGATAGGTATATCAATATATAAATCTACATAAATAAAAAGGTAAATGTTCGTTTGTTCAATATGTAACCGGCTATATATTTAAAAGTCACATAACTAGGATGCCATTAAAAATTGTCACACTGATAGTCATATCGCTGTCATGGTGAAAAACCAGCCTGGATCTTTTTTTGTAAAAAGTAAAAACCCTAATTAACCGCTGGATAATACCACCGATCGGTGGTTTTTCTATTGCGATAACTTGTGGGCGGTCGATCTCCGTATTTATGCAATTATGTAATTACATGCAAAAAAAGTCAACTTCATTGAATAAGCCACCATTATACATTAGTATACATTCACTATTTTTTTTTTATTTGTTGTGTGGGGCTTTTTTAAGGTCTTTATGAACCTTGTAATACTACAACCATTGCTGATCTATTGTGTTCGCCACCTACTATAGTTCTGCGCTAAGCCTCGTGTCATTTAAGAACCGCAACAGGCTTTTGGTGCCAGATTGTTTTACCTCCTCAGGTTGGAGGTAATGACCACCCAAGTGGATGTATCTTTTACGCATCAGCGGGCCATATTCGTACATGAGGTGCAGGGGAGTTTCCTCTGCCCCTTGGCAGAACCTGCACATTTTTGTGTCTCGGAGCTTGAGGTTGTACATGTGTTTGTTAAGGCCACAGTGCCCCGTGAGCCACAATGCCACCAGTATGCGTAGATTGTTCCTATTTAGCGATAAGGCCTCACGGGCCGTCTTAGGGTCGTAGGCCTTAATTAGCGCTTTGGATTGATTCAACCCTGGCGTGTTGTTCCAGTGGTTGACGGATTGTTCTAAACATATTTGTTTGAGATACATTCACTAACACCCCGTACGAAGAAATTTTTGAGGGTTGAAAACATTCCATCGGGAGTTTTATGCCCATGGCTAGCTTTCTAAAGGTTAACAGTCCTATCTGACGAAAGGAACTCTGAATGCAACCACCCCTCTATATTCCTCCGTATCTCTGTACTTCCGTACTCCTCTGAATGCAAAAAAAAGAAGTAGGTGCAGAAGGTACTTAAAAGCATTCGATTTCAATTTTGCATGGTTGATTTTGCTGTGACCTCTAAGGTCTGTGTTGACCTTTAATTTGCAAATATTCTTTCCCAGGTACGTCGTAATAATTTGAGAGAAATTTATATGTCTCAATCAGGTCCTGTCTTTGTCTTCTTCTTTTGAGAGTAGTCACTCCAAGTAATTTTATGCGATCTTTATATTTTTGTATTCTTCAGGCTAACTAATGATTTCTTCGACTAATTGTATGTTTTGTTTTTATTTTAGAGAGGTGTCGCCGCGTGCCTTATGTACTTGGATTTCTTCTCAATAAATGCTCAAAGGGCTGCTTTATCAATAACGTCCAACTGTTGCCAAAATCTAACGCCCGAGGAATTTAATTTCGTTCGAGACTCATTACCACTTCTAGCCAATAGGTATGTAACCGCTGTGCGATATATAAAAGCTTACTAAAATGTGTACTCCAATAACTACTTTACCTTTATTTTGTTTACAGATTAACGCAACACGACAAGAAATCAGTTGAATCAGTATGCTTAGCATTTTCACGCTTAGTAGACAGCTATCAACACGATCCAACCAAGCTGCAAGAAATAGCATCGCCGGAATTGCTAACCAGTCTACAACAATTGGTAAATAACCTGATATTTGTATAGGGAGTTAGTGGGATTTTTTTAACTTTAAATATAAATAACTAGTGAACAGCGGAAAGTGGTGAAAGAGGAAGTGATTATCGTAGTTAGGGACCCAGCGACAAAAAAACGCAAGAGCTTTTTAAAGCTGATACTTTCACATCGGACAGTATTTTGGCCATAGAATGCCGGGGTACAGTCAGCAGGCTTCTGGGACACCTGGCGCTAGCTTACTAGGAAAGGTGTAATTTTAATTAGTATCCCCAAATACTTTTGGAAAAGCTGAAAATTCATCAGTAGAGTGGATGCAATCTTCTTCTTCATCAGCGCGTATTCGCCCACCGTTGGGCATACGCCTCTCCAATCACTCTCCACCCGGATCGGTTGTCCGTTTCCCTCATCCAGACTGGTCCAGCTATCTCCTTGATGTCATCTGACCATCGGGCCGGTGGTCTGCCCACACTTCTTCTGCCTAGCCGGGGTCTCCACTCCAAAACGCGCTTGCTCCACCGTTCGTCCTGTTGTCGGGCCACATGGCCGGCCCAAGCCCACTTCAGCTTGGCCACTCTTTGACCCACGTCGACCACCTTCGTGCGCTGTCTGATGAGCTCGTTTTGGACTCGATCGCGCAACGATATGCCAAGCATGACTCGCTCCATGTTACGCTGCACCACCTTAAGCTTGTAGATCATCCCAGCAGTCAGTGTCCATGTCTCACAAGCATACGTCATAGCCGGTAACACACACTGATTATACACCTTTGTCTTGAGCGATTGGGGAATTCTGGACTTCAGCACGAAGCTCAGCTTCCCGAAGGCTGCCCATCCCAATTGTTTCCTTCGCTTTATCTCTGCCATCATCGAGTCCCGGCCGAGCTTTATCACCTGTCCTAGGTATGTGTACTCCTGCACCTGCTCCAGCGGTTGTCCATTCAATGAAATGGGATTCGGTGTGAGATCGGCTTTCGCCATAACCTTTGTCTTGTCCATGTTCATCTTAAGACCCGTTCGCAGGGACGCGTGATATAGTTGCTCCAGCATGAGTTGTAGGTCTTCGGCACATTCAGCGATTATAACTATATCATCCGCGTAGCGCAGATGATTGAGATACACGCCGTCAACGTTGATTCCCTTGCCACTCCAGTCCAATGTCTTGAATATATCCTCCATAGCGTTGGTGAACAGCTTAGGGGATATAACGTCACCTTGTCGGACTCCTCTTTGGATTGGTATAGGGTCTGTTAGTTCTTTCAGCTGTACGGTCATTGTTGCCGCTTTGTACAAGCTCTTCAGGATCTGTATATACCGGTAGTCTATATGACATCGATGTAGCGATTCGGTGACTGCCCAGTGTTCTATGGAGTCGAATGCTTTTTCATAATCGACGAAGGCTAGATAAAGGGGCCTATTGTATTCTTCGGACTTTTGGATAACCTGCCGAAGTGTGAAGATGTGGTCGATCGTTCCAAAACCCTTCCGAAATCCTGCCTGTTCCCTGGGTTGATATTCATCGTCTTTGTGTCAAGCGTGCAGTTAGGATTTTGGAGAATACTTTGTACACCTGACTTAAAAGTGAAATAGGACGATAATTTTTCAGAAGGGTCTTATCGCCTTTCTTATGGAAGAGCACAACGATGCTGTTAGTCCAATCCTTGGGTACTTCACCAGTGAACAAGACCTCGTTGAACAGCAGACTTAGCTCCTTTACGATAGCTCTGCCTCCAGCGTTTAGTATTTCCACAGTAATGCCGTCCTCACCCGTGGATGCAATAAAGACTTCGAAACATATGGTCAGACTGCATCTCCATCCTATTATAATGCGACCGTTATTTTGCAGCCATTATATTGCAACCATTATAATTGCACGGCACAACCGATGCGTGACATGTATGGAGATGCTGACACTGCGCGTTTGATTATGAAGCAGTCTGACCATATGTTTCGAGTTTTTTATTGCATCCACTGTCTACTGATGAATTTTCAGAGTTTCCAAAACATTTTGGAGGTACTCATTAAAACCACACCTTTCCTAATACGCCAGCGGCAGGTGTCCCGGAGTCTAGCCTTCTGATTTACTCTGGCATTCGATGGCCAAAATACTGTCTGATCTAAAAGTATCAGCTTTTCCGAAACTCACACTTTTTTTGTCGTTCGCTCTATTTCGAGAATTCTTCGGTGTTGGCTATGGCACGACACGGACTTAGTTACAGAACCTGCGCTGTACTTGGCGAGACCGTCCGACAGAATGGAGAATTCAGCTTTCAGCACTGAAGAAAACCTAGCTAAATAACATCAAAGACGACCTTAAGAATCAACGATTATCGGCTATCGATGCTCGAGACGTCGCCAAAAATCATCAAGAATGGAAGCGAATCGTGAATGGAGTACGAGATACAGTGGCACTGACAGCAGCGTATGAGCGGCGAGGGCGACCCCCACCCCAATCGCCGCCAAGGAATAAATAATAAATAATAGTAGTAAAATAAATAATAGCAAGGAGTAAAATCAACAAGAATATTTCGATATAAATTACAAATGGAAGCTATGGGTAGAAATATGTAGAAATAAAATTGCAACACCCAAACAACTCCGTTACCTAGTACACGTACTGGACCTCATAATTGAAAATAATGTCTATTTTCCACTTTCATGATTGTACATTTAAAAAGGTGTCCAAGCAACAACAGTCTATAGAAAGTCAAATTAATTGATTTTGAAAACAAAAATAACACATGGACTTCAACTAAATTTATTTGAATAGGGATTTCCTATTGTCAAACTTAGTTATACACATTTAAAGCGGCCAATTTGAAGAAATGGCAGCTAGATATTATGTAAGGACCTTATACAGTGCCTGTGGCGTAGTCGCTAGGTTACCTGCTTATACAGCGTAAGTTTCCGGTTTCAATTTCCGTCAGGACACCATTGTAATTATGAATCAAATTAAGTATATGCATTTCAATTCTATTGTTAAAGTTCAATAATAAAACACATATGATACACACACACATACATATAAATACTTAGCCGCTAAACACGTCTGCTATATTATAGCCTGTATGCAACAAAACGTATCCCATATATTCAAGGAAGAAACAAAAAAAACCAAAACCCACAAAGAGTACGTGTTTTGTCAAATTGTTCCTACAATTCTAAATACTAAAAAAGGTCATAAATGGGTTTATTATGTAAAAAAAAATTCTGGTGTATTGTAAAAAAATATTGTTTTTAATCGCTCGGAAGCTAGCTTTCGCGCGCAAAAAAATGCGGTGTAACTTTTTGATCGATATATGAATAAATACTAACAATACCTCGTTTCATTATTTCTCTCTCGTTACCTAGTAATTAATACCTAGTCATGTATATTGTATATTTATATAATATAGTACTATAAGGGGGCTGACCGAAGCGGTTACGCGCGGTTCTGACAAACGACTCAAAATGCCTATAGGCAACTTCGGCTTCCGACGGCTTAACCCGTTGAGTATGAGTCAACCAAATCTGGTCGCGAAAGAATTATCCGTTGAGTACGAGTCGACCAAATCTGGTCGCGCGTTTTTTTCACTTCTTTGACGTTCTCATATTTATTCATAATTATCTAATTGTTTTACAAAATGATATTTCAATATTCTATATTCGAAATTTCAATGCAATCATTGTGCATTTGTTCTTTTTATGATTGGTGTAGTAGTTTCGTAGTTATAGTACTTTAAGTCGATGTCGCCGAAAATCCTGCAAAAGAGACAGATGCATCCATGAGAATACCCATTTACTCCAAGGGTTAAGAAATCAAATTTTTTACCTACTTTTTGAATATTAACCCAAAAGTTGGGCGGTTAAACGTAGTACGGTCGGCGGTAAGAGATTATCCAATGATAATAAACTCGATTGTGAAATTTCACAATAAAGAGTAAAACCAAATAAACTCCAGGAGGGGTAAAACCAACTAAACACGAAAATAATCAGGAAGAGGAATAATGAGCGACGAAGAGTATGGATTTTAATAGATAATAGTGGTTTTAATGTTTGCGACAGGTGGTAGTGTCGCCGCCGCTCATCAGCACGGGCACGTTCATCACGGTGCTGCGCATGCTGGGCGTGGCGAGCGCCGCCTGCGCCGCGCTGGCCGGCGCGCTGCTCGCCCGCGACATCGGCCACACCCTGCGCTACCTGCTGACCGGCTCCACTGCGCCGCCCGCTGCGCTCAACCTCAATGCCGGCATACAGGAAGAGGTACTTTTATTTTATTCTTACCGCCGATCATTTTATATTGAAGGGAAAATATTATTGCTATTCTAATACGACTGCTTTGCTATACGTCTGGATCGGATCTCGTACGTCTAGCCGTAAACAATATTACCAGGTTTTTAGGTACAAATCTAGTCTGTTTTTACACGACTGTTCGACAAAAACAGAGTGTAATGCGTTCGGGGTTCGTCTTCCGTTCGTTTACCGTTTCTTTATTCCACCGTAACTTCTAAACGCTCGAACCGATTTAGATGTGTGCGGTATTGTTAAAATCATTGTCATCCCGAGTGTCATAAGGTACCTTAATTGTCCAAATATCGGGTAAGTAGTTGTGTAAATGTCCAAAGTCAAATTTTCCGTCAAAAAAAATAAATTAACATAAGTATATATAAGTATATATACTTAGGCTTAAACGGCAGTCGTGTTTTTTATATTTTTATTTACTTATTAACCCCGTGGCCTACCATTTACGATGAGACACCACTAAGCTCAACTCGTGTGACGCAGACGGGCCAGCCTCGTAATACAGTTTAGGCTCGACTGTTATACCGCGGGCCAGGCACGTGAAAACCTAACCACGAGTCTCACACGAGGTAGTAGGGGAAATCACTAATCGCTTCAAATGGTAGTTTATTCCACATGTCCACCGATCTATTTCACAGAACATTCTTCAGAGGATTCGATTTTAATTTTGCACAGTTGAGTTTTTTGCTGTGATCTCCAAGATTTGTGTTAACTTCAGTATTGTTATTTCAGAATTTAAAATCAGTTGTATAATTCCTAATATGCAACCCTGGTTTTATACAATATAACAAAATAGATTTATGTATTGTTTTCGCATCAAAATTAACCAAGAATCTCATAGATACCAAAAGCAATAAATTGGTACTTGACTGAGGATATCTATTGAAATCCTCTGAAGTATATATTTTCTGGCTGGTTCGAGCTCTGGTTTTCTCGATCTTACTCTATGCATTGGAGACATGGACCCTGAAGGCTCGAATACGCACTAAAATCGATGCACTGGAGATGTGGTGTTGGCGTAAACTGCTAGGAACCCCATGGACAGCACGCCGCACCAACAAATATGTCCTTGAAGAACTCGGCATCAAAGTGAGGCTTTCCACCGTTTGCATGAGAAGGGTCCTGCAATACTTTCGTCATGTTGCCAGGAGAAACCCAGAGAATCTGGAGAAAATGCTTTCTGGGGGTCGAGTGGAGGGAAGATAGGGGAAATAGAAGTTTTCTTCGGTTAGCACGTTGGGGTTTTGAAATTGAACTAAGCGTTCCTTTCGCTATCTAATGTGCGTTCGCAGATAGCTTATTGTTCGAAAACCGGGTGCCACTGACCGCACGCGGTATAGTCTGTTTATAATTATTTATAATGGCAAATTCGCATCATTAAAATAAAAATGCTGTCATTCTTTCGCCGGCTACAGTGTCCGATTTGTATTTTAGATTGAATTGATTCCGCGTTCGCCTCAAGAGATATACGAGATCACGAGCCTGATAGCGGAGTTGATGCCGCGTCTTCCCACCGATGGAATATTCGCCGTGGACGCCTACCTGGACCGACCGTGGGGCAGCGGCGCTCAGCCCGAGCCCCCCGTTCAGTGGCAGTGGCGGGACGACAGAGGTAAGAGCTATCTCGCAGAGCGAGTGCGAGATTCCGGCGTAATTTGCTCGGTCGGTCCGTTAATGCGTGCGTGCTCTTCAGGCGTGTGGCGCGCGTACGCGGCGGCCGACTGCCGGCTGCTGGAGGCGGCGCTGGCGGGCGCGGAGGACGAGGCGGCGCTGTCGCTGCGCGGGCGCTCCTACACCGTGGACCTGCACTCCATGCAGCAGCTCAACGACGACAGCGGCACCGCGCGGCCCGTGCAGCGGCGCCTGCAGCCGCCCCAGCCGCCGCCCGCCGCGCAGCCAGGTACGGCCCCCCGACCCCTAACCCTGACCCCCGGCCCCGACCCCCGGCCCCGACCCCCGGCCCCGGCCTCGGCCCCGACCCCCGGCCCCCGACCGCCGACCCCCCGACTCTAAAACTCAATTTTTGTCCCTTTAAAGATCTCGGTCTCAGAAAGGATCATAGGCATTTACAACTTTGGAATTCTAAACCCAGAATTTAATTACATTTAGTACTCTAAGCCTCCTATCATATTATTTAATAACATTAAAAAGTGTTTCAATTTTTCTCACAAGACATTTTTGTTTATTCTGTTTATTGCATCTTCCCGTCTTTCACACTGTCTTTCTTTTCATCTTTTGCCATTATGAAGTGCCAGTCCTATGCTGATTTCGATATCGGTCGTCCGATCGCCGCTTTACTCATCCTGTCCATTTCATTTCGGCCACAAATCTGGCTCGTTGTTTCGCTTTCTTCTTAACCCTTATCTCCATGTTTTTTTTTGCTTATGAATGTCTCGAAGCCGACAATTTGCGCTCCGTTGCTCTTTGGCACACTTGCAATTTGTATACTTGCTTTTTAGCTAGTGCCCATGTCCTTTGACATCCATAGATTACAATGGGTAGAAGTGAAGTATTTAACAATCTTCTCTTCCAGCTTAGACAATTTACTTTTCAGTTATTCTGTCGACTTCCTCGACTTCCACGGTCTGTCCTAAATCGAGATATTCATCAATATACTTCACTTCTTCCCCGTTCAGATATATAACGGCTTATAAAAGGAGTTGCAAAATTAGACCTCACTTCGAGAAAAAAATAGAAGCGTGTCAGAAACATACTGAAGTCACCAATTATTACAAAATAAATAATTATGGCTACCGTCTTTCTGTACATACAGCCACTCTTATCATTATGGTCAAGTTTCAAGCGAAGGCAGAATTTTATTCAACTAGACTTCACATGTGTTAATAATGGAAAAATTATATAATGTAGCACCATATTAGAAATAGGATTCATTTAAGGATTAAAAATCCTTGCTTTAAAACCTATACAAGTATTTTTTTTCTTCTGCAATGTTTAAAAAGAAAATAGTCAAAAATGGTTGCTTTGATTTCTGTATAAATAGATAGATCTTTTACGAATTCTCTGTCAATACAGCTAAGCTGAGAAATGTTTGGTCTTGTGATCTAACTCGTGTACCAAATTACTGGCTGATGTGACTTAATTTGAAAGCCATTAGCCAGGTAGGCCTCCGGCTTGAAACAACCCCTCCCCCATGTCTGGATTAATGGTGTCCACCTTCAATTTTTGCCTCGATTCTGTCAAAAAACTTTGTATTTTCAGCGTTGAAAGTATGGTTGGCAATGCTAACTAGGTCTAAAGAGAAGCAGATGCGGTGGTTTGTAACGCAGAATCTAATCGTTCCTCTCCTACATCGATACAACTTATAATGCTAAAAAGACAACACGTCCTTGGTATTATAGTTTTTCCCTTTTTGAGAATGTTGGCAATTGTGAAATTTGGGTTGATGTTTTTAATGGCTTCATTTATTTAAATCGCTGCATTTTAATTAGCAATTTTAATAATCCGGCATCAGCTCGTGATACAGTTTGCTAACAAATAAGTAATTATGAAAAAATAGTAATGACATAATGGAGCGTTGCATTGTAATCCGCATTTAATTCCATTGTTTTTTTTTTACGATACATTTGGATGTAAAATTTATAGCATATTTAGTCATCCTCGGGGACGAGTGAATTTTGCACGCCGAAAGAAAATCCCGTTTGCGGTTACGATGTAGGGTTGGTTTACAGGCTCTCATCCGAGCGCGGGCTCCGAGGGCGCGCCGGCCGCCTTCGTGCGGCAGCTGCTGGGCGTGCTGGCCGAGGTGTACGCCGCCTCGGCCGGGCCGGCGGTGCGCTGCCAGTGCCTCAAGGCCACGCTGCGCATCGTCTACCACTCGGACGCCGACCTGCTCCGCTCCGTCCTCAACAATCAAGTGGGTACAATTTTCAATCCTAAAACACTCGTACGTTCGATACCACATTTACTTACATATTGACATTATTTGGCTTACTGCACTGTTAAGTTTCATCTTTTCCGGGCATTGTTTTGAGTGTATTTCGATCGAACCTTTGCAGTCGTATCGAACCTTTGCAGTTTCAGTCGTACTGCTCGATGAGGCCGTACGAGTTTTCAGCGTAGAATAGAATTTGCCAGTGGGTCATTCCCGCGCGCTCCGTTATTATTCTTTCTCTCGATGGGACTCGATCGTAAAGAGCGTTTCGATCTTCGGTAATTTCAAGAAGCTGACATTATTGTACGACTTATAAAGCAATTTTATTTTACTCATTGTCATAAAGCATGCGGCGCATTATTTAAATCGATCGTAATAGAGCGCAGCAAAGTACGAATGCGATTAACGAATGCTTCGACGCATAAGCTTAATTTGCATTCATTTGAAGAGTATCAAAGAGCGGCGCGTTCATAGTACTTTCCGCACTAGCGACGTTTTGAAATGGCTCGGGAGCAGTTAGGACGGTATGGCGAAATGTCAAATGTAAAACGCGGGCCGTCCCTAGGTGATGTCGTCGCTGCTGGCGGGCATGCTGGCGTCGGCGGACCTGCGCGTGTGCTGCGGCGCGCTGCAGCTGGCGGACATCCTGCTGCGCAAGCTGCCCCACGAGTGCGGCCTGCACTTCCGGCGCGAGGGCGTGCTGCACCAGGCGCGGCGGCTGGCCGACGCCCCGCCCGCCTCGCCCGCCGACGCCCCCGCGCCCGGCCCCGCCCCCGCCGACGACGACCCGCCGCGCTCCCCGCTCGCCCGCGCGCACAAGGTAATGCCGTCTCCGCTCCCATACATTTTTTCCTTAATTTTTTTACCTAAAGCTATGCCTCCCATTTTACTACCTATACGATAATTTACCATTGTTCTGTTGCTAAAACTGCACATCGATCTTGTAAAGAAGGCGCAAAATGACATCCTATAACTTCCACCGACCGTAGACGCTGAATTGTCATCTGCGAGTAAACTTTTACCGCTAACTTATAAACACCTGAACAATTTAGAATATCAAAATATTTTATAGAGCACTGACTGTTGTACATTATGCGCTGAAGCGGCGTCGACCGATTAGCCGATTGCCTCTAAAGATAATGCAAAATACATTGTAGAGCAATTTAAAAAATTCATATGTGAAACTGTTTATCTTTTTATTAATTAAAATATTAATTTTAACATTATAGAACAATAATAAAATTATCACTGATATTTGTCAAATAACTAAGGCATAAACCTGCAATTTTTAAAAATAATGTTTCATGCTGAATCTGTTTAATTTATTTTAGAAGTTATACAGTTGAGTTTTTAATAACCGGCATCATTCAAATGGATGAATCAGTACGAACAGGTAAGTCAGTTTTAATTAAATAAAAATTAAACAAACCAAAAAAGTTTTTTAATTTTAAAGTTTGAAGTACTTGACTGTTAAATAAATGTTTGACAAGCGTTCGATCGCACTGCGCCATCTAGCGGTATGTAAAATATCGCTAATAAAATATATTAGCGATATTTACCTACCACTAGATAGCGCTCATTCTCAACGCTTTTTATATATGTATTTTTTTTCATTTTCTACCATTTTTTTATCAAAATTTGCTTATTTGCTCGTACTGAATCACCCCCTTCAAGGATGGCGGTTAATACAAATTTAATCCTGTCTATTGTTTTTTTTATATATAATTATATATATTTGCCAATTTAACCCAAAAATTGTATGCACTTTAAATATTGAAAATAAACATAAATAAAATTGGTCGTTCTTTATTTGGATTTTTTCGTTTAACATCCTAAGCGGGTATGTAGAAATGATTGTTAGAATTCAAAATAGACTGCCTCAAAATTAATTTTTGAATCGATAGAGAAAATTTTCATATAAGATGATCTTTACTGCTTCCTTGTCAAATTAGGAACTTAGTTTGCGAAAGAGATTTTTTATCTTATCAATTCAATAATAAATCTTTTAACCATATAAAAATAACCAAATACAGAAAAGAGGTAACGTAATTGTAGATAAGCAGTTTTTTTTAACTATTCAAAAATAATTTAAAAAATAAACTTTAGAAAGAAATAATGGAGATACTTCCACAGAGTGCAAGTATTGGAAGATGGATAGCATTATTTTTTTAACTTTTGCCTAAGAATACATTTTTTTATTTCAATTTATTCATGCACAAATTGTAAAAATATCTAGTATCATCCGGGCATTTCCAAATCTCTTTTTAGATTTAAACATTATGAGCGATTGACAACCTCGACGTCTAGTAAGGTAGGTTATTGTAATATGAATATGGGTGTTATTTTCAGGCGGCCCTTTCGTCAGCGTCGTCGCGCAGCTGTTTTCCGGTGACGGTGGCATACCGGGAGGCGGGGAAGGGGGGGGCAGCCTCCACCTCGGCTGAGTCTCCCCACCCCTTCCCCTCCTTCCCCCCCTTCCCTCTGCCCACCGCCGTCGCCCCCGCCCCCGCCACGCCCCTCGGAGGTGAGTGAGAGTCGAACCCGCACAGAGCTCTGTAGTACCGAGCGCTACTGCCGCTTCTCCCTGACACCACCCCGCCAAATTCCTCCTATTAATCTATTTTAACCTATAAGGAGCCGATTTTTCAAGCGTCAGGTAAACAGTCGGATAGGACTTACTCATTAGATAGTACAAAATTTAATTTTTCAACAGTCAGCTAACAGTTATCCAAGGAATAAAATTATTATTAGCTGAATATAGTTATCCGCTGCTCCGAGGGACGGATAACGAGTTATTCGCCCAATAAATTGATCAGTCAAACTGATTGTGGCAGTGAGAGGTTAGGTTGTGATCATTTCTGGTGATCTTTTGCGTTGAGAAATGGCTTTATTCGATGTGAGATATTGTCGCTATTGAAGAAGAAGCAGAAATTTATAAATACTTGAATCCGGTACAGAGAAACAAAGAGTAGTGAGAAACAGACCTGATAATTTTGCACAATGGGATTTTGCAGACTACAAAAGGAAACTGTCCAGTATCTGCTGACATTGATTGAAGACCAAATTAAACACAATACAGAAAGGTTACTTCATGCTTATATATGCCCTTACTAAGTACATACTTCATGTATAGGTATAGTACCTTTATATACTATTATGACGCAAGCAAAATTCCCACAAAATGGGCCTACCTAAAAAAAACATTTTTTGTAATTATTATTAATATTTTTTTTAATTAACGGACCTATCTCGTTTTATCAATACACTTTCCATATTTAAACGACAAACTCACAAATTCACAAAAGACGCACCCGACAAATACACGAAGCGCGCAAATCGAGGTTATGTTGACAGCAAATGTCGAATAAATATTTTTTAAGAGCTTCTCGCTCTAGCATATACAGTGGTTCAATCATTCTGTCTTGCTTTTCGTGTATTGTCTGAAGTTGGTGCTGCCAACATAGCAAAAAATCTTTCAATAACTATTTGACAGTTATTTAATGATTGAAAAACTCACAAATGTTATTCGATGAATAATTCAACAGATAAAATAATTCCTTGGATACTTATTAGACAGTTTATCTGACAATTGATAAAATGGGCCTAAGGGTATTAATTTTTGTGGCCCTCCTTTATTTGACAGGTGCAGGGTTTTTTTTTTTTTTTTAACAGCTCGAATATTACAAATTTTGTCATCGAATTGAAAAAGAAATTAAGAGTGAATTAAATTCTGCAGCGGTATACATACTTTACTTTTATTGGAGAGCATTTCAGTTTTTCAATATAAAATTATCAAACTTCTAAGTGTCGACGGAGCGTTGAAAAAAAGCATTTTTTTAAAATTGGTCATTGTTATTACTTTTCTTTTTTTAAATATGTATATCTGATCATTGATATGAGGGTGACTTTTAAATTAAAAAAACATGTTATCGATACCAGACGCACCCGAAGTGTTACCGGCCGACGAACAACCGTTCCGCCGTTTCTATAACGTCAAAGTAAAATCAGTCGCAGCTCGTTCGTCGAGTGGAAATATCCTATTGAAGACATTAACCTAGCAGCGGTGACTAGTGATGTAACACCGAAATAAAATATACCAGGTACAGGTAAAATATACCAGGCTGCCTGTTTGTAATAATAATAATAATAATAACAACTTCCAAAATTCGATCACTCGCTCTTACAAGCGCCCTAATTATAAGTCTACGAGACAAGCTTATTATAATGGTACATTGAGACAATACTTTTAATTGTTTGATTTTGACTTTTAAGCATCAATTTATCAAAGATTTCTTTCGATTTGAGCAAACAATTTTTTATTCATACATATATTTAATGAAGAATTGATTGCAATTGTCATATGTTTGTGGTTCATCACCCATCCTATAATATTTAAGAGGATTTCAAAAAGGGAAGGGGTATTTCTATTTTTACATAGATCAGGCCACGGAATGTATTCTGGTAAAAAATACTATTTGAAAGATCTCTCGATTTGATAAAGAATAACTTATCGGTTCCCACTTTCTGTCTACAAGGCTCTATTCTTTTCTAACCAACGTATCAACAAAAAAAAGTGCTCTTCGGTACTACATAGCTAATTTGAACAGACTTTAACACGTTGAACGCCATGACGGACACCATGTGTCCAACAGCATGCTTTCCCCCGGGGCCGCGCCAAAAAAACTAGAATCATCCAAAAATCGATGAGGTGCTTTTTTGAAGAAAAAAAAAAGTAAATAACTCAAAAATAATGGGTGACTTACGGAACGTGTCAGTCTCGACCTGTGAGAATGTCCAACCGTCTTTCCTTTTTTGTGCCAAGTGGTTAAGTTGTACTGTAGGGCCGCGCGGGTCACTTGCCTTAGTAAAAACAGTCTAAATGCTGTCCTTTGGCCGCCTACAGGCTTTTGAAGTGATCAAGGGTTGTGATCAAGGGCCTCCTGGACCCGATATACTGGCAGTCACAAGGTGTCCGCTGCGGCCCACTGGGCTAAACATGGTTTTTAGTTTGGCGTTCAACATGTTAATCCCACTCGATTTTCAACCATATACTAATAATATTATTTTTTTTTCAGCTATTTCAGTCCATAGTTTCCTGAGTGCGTCATCTAACGGAAGTAACTCCACATCCTTGGAAGCATCAGATTCCATACACAGCTCTAGTGTACAACCAGATTTCAGCTTAGATAATAGGTAATAAAACTACTTGTCCTTATTGAATTACAGTTGAGCTGGACTTGGAAACTTGAAATTTATCATTGTTTTATAATGTACAGGTAGATAGATAGATTGATAGGTCTTTATTGCATAACTGTATGTTAGAAGTACATATGTTTTGGTACAAAATACTTTGGCTACAGTTTGCCCACAGGGCATACAATTTTAACAACCCCCCCCCCCTTCAACAACCCTCCCTCTCTCACTCCCAACCTCCCCTCTTCAAACCCCCCTCTCCAACTCCCCTAACCCTCCCTCTATCTCTCCCTCCTCCCCCCAACTGCCCCTCTCCCTCTTCTCCCCCCAACCACCCCTCTCCCTACCTCCCCAACACCCCTCACCCCCCTAACTACCCCTCCTCCCGCCCACCCTTCCCCCCTCACCCCTCCTTTCCCTAACCCCCCCCCCCCCCCACCTTCCCTCCCTTTTGCCTGGAAATCCAGCAGATGGCACTATCATTTTTTTTTTTTTTTTAATGACTTTTTTAATCTTTCTCTTTTGATGATTAACCAAATTTTTACACCTATCCGTTCTCTCAATTTGGAGGTTACAGGAAAAATAAATTTAAAAATATGTATTTTTCTCTTTTGATGTTTTTTTTTTTTCCTCTTTCGATGACACATCTAGAGACCGAGAGCTTTTTTTTTAGACAACTTAACCAAATTTTTACACCTAGCTGTTCTCTCCATATGGCCATTGGACACCCAAGGAAAAAACACATTTCAAATTATATAGTCAATAGTTCTTTATACATCCAAAATTGCAAATCTAATTGTTTAAAACACAATGATCATAATATAAATGTAACAAATAATTCCATTTTTGTTCAAATCATTAAAAATAATACTAAAAATAACCAGAATTCAAGGCAAAATAAAAGATAAATGCTCAATATCATACGTAAATCAACAATAATCATAATGAATAATCTAATATTATCATTTTATTGCTACTAGGTTTACCTCGTTTGTTTTCACATAAGAATGATAAAAAGGTATATTAGAGACATGATATTATTTTTCATAATAAATATGTACCTATATTAAAGGTATTTTAATATTTCCTCGGGGTCGTCTATCTTATAAATAGCCAGTGTCTAACTATATATTTGAATATTTTTGGTTCTAAATCTCGTATTGTCATTGGCAGGTTATTAAAGAGTTTAAAGGCCAAATACACAAATGACTTTTGGGTCATAGTCAAATGGACTTTGAGTAGGGCTATGTTGGCTTTGCTTGAGTGTCATGTTAAGCGTACGCTCGTGTATGTTGTTTTTAGCATACACTAAACAACTGAGAATATACTATTATTCAAAACATGGATGGTTCAAAAAATATTTATTAATTATTTTTTGAACCATCCATGTTTTTAAGAAGTTAGAAGGAGTTCTCATCGGATGAATTATTAATTTATCCTAATGTTGCAGATCCGCAAGTCCGGTGTGCATGCGGTTGACCGATGTTTTAAAGCAGGCTCGGAAGCGTGCACCGAAACGTTCCGGAATCGTTGGAACGGCAGTAGCAGCCACTCCTACGTCGGGAAGTGTGTCTTCGAGGCACAACCGAAGCAGTGCGGCCAATACGCGGCATTCCGACGAGCCTGGGGGTCAGCACGGTTGGTATCTACTAATGCCCTCTGTCGATGTTGATTTAATCATCTCAGGTACAGGCCGTGTCTCTCGCCCACATGCTCAGATCACATTTATTGCATATAGATATATAGATAGATAGATAAATAGATCAATAGAAAGAAATTGTTTATTGCACAATTTAAGGAAAAACACAGCAGGCGGACTTTATTGCCTAAAGTATAATCTCTTACAGCCAACCTTCGTGGAAGTGTAAGAATTTAGGTGCCAGTAAAGTAAATTAAACAAAAGAATCTTAACACTTTAACAGCGGCCGATTTTTACAGAGCGAGTTACGTTGCATGCGGGCATTTTTTGGCATTATTGTAACGGCTATAAAAAAATTACCTGATTAGATATAGAAACAATTTGTGTTGTATCTATTAGACTGACTTTTACATCTTCCGGATAAAAATTAAAAATGAAAGAAATATTATGATGTTATGAAATTATTTATTTAAAAAAAGGCATTTTTGTGAGAAAAAAAAAGTTAATTGTTAAGAATAATTATTTTTTGTGTGGAAATTTTTGGAACATGGATAGTAGTGGTACATTGCAATCTGGGCAATAGTAGACTGTCTCCTTGTGTCCTCGTTTGCCAGTTTGCTTCTTTCCAATGTCTGCGCAAACTTTGCACTCGACACCTTTGTTTTTTTTTGTTTAGGCTATGAATTCATGCTATTTTTTGTTCACGCTATGAATTCATGCTAATGAATCACATATGTATGTATAGACAAAAGACTAGGCTACACATTGGTATGACGCGAATAACGAACCGAGTACATGATTTTTAAACAAACTATGAAAGTCCATCACACCCTCAGTACTTGATTTGCGAGTTAGAGCTGAGTACGGGCTCTGCTGTTAAAGTGTTAATACTTAACAAAAATTAATCAAATAATAAAAATGCCATTTTATAAAAAATATAATTAAGATTTGGAGAATATTCGCAAGAAGCGGAGGATGGGATGAGACGTATGATAACTAGGAATTTAGGGACATGAAATGCTTTTTCAGACACTTGAAGAGTAGAAACCGTTAGTGCGTTTCTGATATTTGACGGGAGCTGGTTCCATAGTCTAGCTGCATGAACGGTGAAGGAATATGTAGAACCATATGTGTAACACCAATGCACTGAAATAAAAATGGATAGAAACCTTAAAACAATCTATCTGCTATTTCGTGCAGAGTTGTTGATGAGATTGTATTGTATATGTGAATGCATTTTTGAGCCAGGGGGGCAATTCTTGAAAAATTTAGCATGCCAAATTTGTCTATCATCCATTTGATTTACATGGGCCATTGACAAATTTAGCATGCGAATTTTTTCAAGAATAGGCCCCCAGTATCCGAGGGACCGCTGTAATTCAACGGAAAGCAGACAGAAATGGCATCCCATCAGCAACAACCCAACTTGAACTGGAAGGGCTTTTGTGAACTCTGCCTGCAGCTGCATCGTGCAGTCATTGACTATTGGAATCATAAGTGCGGATCCGGGGGATGCCTCGGGCAGAACTGGACGTTTTGTGCAACAGGCTGTTCCAGTCAATCGCTTTCTTAACCGGGGGAGTCTGGAACGTACATTTCCTAAGAAGCAGGGTTAGTTTTTACCAGACTGGAGTCCAACCTATCCTTTGGCCACCTGATCCCGAGTGAGACTTGACGTGCCAAGGATACCTCGGATCCGCGACACATTCGAATTACGAATTATCGTTAACGTGACGTAGAAGCCGCTTGAGAAACTTCATAATCCATAACGTGACTTGAGAATGTAGATATACCGTTCAAATCTGGTAGTAAGGGAATGAAAAAGCCCACTAGGTAATACCTCCCAGTACGTCGCAGTAAGGCATTACAGGTTGTCGGCGTAGTGAGACTGTGGATTGTGTTTATCCAAAGTCTTTGCGTTCATACTGCGGAACAAAGAATGACAACGGTCGTTATATCTTCCTGGAGTGGCAGGTTCGCTCGTAGCAATTGACATACCTCCAGTCTGACCATATCTAAGCTTGCCCCTGCGTCTTCCGTTTAACATTAAACAGAAATCAAATAATCTATTGGCATTGGCCAATCAATTATTTAATACATTAATTTTACAGTGCATTAGCCAATAAATTATTTTATAACAATAGTAATAATTAATCGAAGGTAATCCATGTTGAGAGTGCAGTAGCTCTTCTATCCTTGACACAGATAATTCACTACTAGCTGGTGAGTTATGTAATTTTTTGTGATATTTTTCCATTAGGTGGATCATCTCGATCGCGGCTCGGAGGCGCATCCAAGACCAGCAACTTCCTAGCATCGTTAAACCCTGCCAGATGGGGCAGGCAGCAGTCTACTACTTCGCCGGCTATAGTTCCACCTTCTTCCACTACCCCGAGTTCTGGATCGATACGAGAGTCATCGGCGTCGTTACTCGCCAAGTCGCACTCCACTGCTAATATTGCCGCTCAGAATAGGTAAGTCTTAGGGAATAAATTTATACAACTAACTTCTCCACAATACCAACCTATGAGGGATATCAAAGAAGTTGGCTGTTACAATGTCTCAAAGGAATCATTTTTTGTCTAACCGTGTGGTGATCAATTGAAATAGACTGCAATTGGAATAGAGTTGCAATTGTTTAAAATATAAGTTGAACAGTTTAAAAAAAAATTGTTACGGGTACGACTCTCCGAAGAGTTTCATACATCTTTGTCTAAAATTGCAAATAAAGTGTTTTCTGTATCGAATCGTTACTGGCCCAATGAAAAGTGGGATTAATTTGACAATCCAAAATGCTTAAAGATCATCGTTCGATCCAGGCTAGCCGTCGACGTCGCGACAAAACGCGATATCCACGGAAGAAGATTTCTCTCTACGTCGGATGGTTGTCGTTATACCCGCCCGGGAAACGTCGCAATCGCCGGTCTGGGATTTCTTACCCCACCCTGCGTTTTCACTAAAAGTAGTCCCTTCGGTCTACCGCTCGTTTCGTTCGATGCAACTCGACCGTGAGTAAAAACCGGCTCAAAGAAGAGATCGCTTCGGAAGATGAGGTTCTTCCGGCTGGATATCCGTAATCGAACTGAAAAATTAGCAAAGTTGTAGCTAACAATGTACATTATTTTAAATATTTTTTTTTTCAAATAAATAAGCTGCGTTCCATTTATTGAAAAATCCGAAAGTCATAAGCGTTGGCCTATATAGATTGGCGAGCTACGTTTTTCTCAATAACAAGTCTGTTTGGTTCCAGGGAGAAGGCTCGCGAGTGGATCCGCGAGCAGGCGGCCCGCTTCCTGAGCGCCTGGGCGTCGCCGGGCGGGCGCGGCGGGGGGGCCGGGGGGGGCCCCGTGGCGCACCCCGCGCTGGAGCAGCTGGCGCAGCTGGGCGCGCAGCTGCTGGAGGCCTGCGCCGGCGCCGAGGCGGAGGCGCCGCGGGCGCTGCTGCGCCTGCGGGAGATGCTCACCGACACCGACGTCTCGCCGTTCGAGGTACCTAGCCCCCATCCCCCTTCGATGATCCGCTACTCTTCTCCTCTGCTTAATATTTGCCAGCTATTAATAAAACTACAATATGAGCCCGTTCATAGCGGACCGTTTGCCATTCTTAAGGTCTGGATTTTAATTATTGCCAATTTTTCATCTGACCCCTAAAATAACTCTTTGAATTGTGAAATATGCACTTAGGGCAGACGACGGGTAAAAAATATCTAGCCTCTCGCTCTGTCCCACCTCTCTCCGAGAAGCGAAGAGATCGACCGAACTGACTGCTACCCGCCTAAACGTCGGGTAGTTCATAGGCTGCGCCCGCGGTCCGGATGATTGTACCGATCCTCGTTTTCAAATTCGCGGTCTGAAGACTTTAACGTTTTAATCGCTTAGTGCTATATGTCGGCGACGCTAACGAACCCTCCGGCGGATGCGGTGCAGCGGCGTATCCGTAGAATCTATTCGTCTCTTTCGTACGACTAGGTTACTGCTAGTATAGTAGAGTCGATGAACGTTGCCAACTGTATAATGTGAAATAATAATAATACAGTGGTGTCATCGGTAGATGAACTGTAGCATAGAGTAAATTATTAAACGTTCGTTTCTCATCTAGGTAAACCACTCCGGCCTCATTGGAGCGCTACTCCACTATTTGACATATCTGAATGGACCGAACGAAATACTAAATTCTACAAACGCCGATGCAGTCGAAGGAACTAATTCGGAAGAACCTACCGCTGAAGAGACTGCCGCGAGGGAACACCGTCTGAGGCTATTCCTTAACGTCTTTGCCGATATGCCGACATCCCCTGAGTGAGTAGAATGTTGTCTTAATTGATTTCAAATATATAGTTCGATACGAGGGCCATGCCAGAAGAAACAACGCTGAAGGACAAGAAAATCAAAACACTGCATGGCTATGTTTTCACTCTGAATTCCAGATTCTAAACTCTTTAAGCTCCCATACACTAGACGGCTGCTGCAGCCGATTCGATATTGGGGCGCTGTCAACTGCAATAGGCGAACCAGTCACACCAGGCTGGTATAACAAAATGTGATCAATCTTTCATCCTGGAATGACTAGATACTTATAGACAATCCATTATCTAGTTCCGCCCACTGGTCTGCGAGAGTCCAACACTATGCCGCGTGATGCCGGGTACTTAGCCCAGTAGGTTTCTACGCACTCTCGCTACCAGTTACGGCCAGATTTCTCCAGCCTCCCGATTCGTTACGGGTTCAAGGTTGCTTGCGCAGTACTCTACCTAATGTAAGCGGTAATTCAGTTTGAATTTATCGCGGACCATGGCGTTTCTTTTTCCGTTTCTGAAGCAGGATCAGGTAGCCAATTGGTCGATTCAAGAGCGACTGTCATTAAGTCAACAACCACCCCCCGCTCTATAGGAAACAGTCTTTTTCAGACACCCCCGATTATTGGTCGGAGTGCAAAGTTGATTGGCTGACGCTGCACGATGTGCAAATCGTCCAGGTGCGTCGAAGACCGATTCCCAGAGGAAACCGAGTCCTTACCGGGCTGGAACTTCTGCAAGGAGGCCACCGGATGAGTGCTGACCCCTGAGTTGTGCAGAGCCATAAATGAAGCGGGTCATAGTGGCCCAACTGCGCAAGTGACAGCTTGTCGGAGCCCGTACACTAGACAACCGATAATTCCTGACTGCGCGCAGTCGAAGTGCGACAAGCTAAATATATGTGTCTGCCCTCAGTTCTCGCGCACTTGTCGAAGCAGCCAGACGTATTTTCCATAGGCGACCATCTCGTTCGACTCATCGGTCACGAGTGGCGGCGAGGGCTGGCTGACCAACTGGCTGTCGTTATTCTATAGCTTATTTAACTAGTTCTTACATGGATCATTGATGTTCCATTTTTAAATAAGCACGTGCATCTGCCCCCACCATTATAATCTATGCGTAGCAAGCGGCGGTATGCCGCGATAAGTCTGAATGAAATGTTAACTGACAGCACGTCAGTTTGCCCTGGATATTGGTTTGCAACATCGCCGAGGCGTTCAGTGTTGTCAATAAAAACGATAACAACAATGCAGTTTTTTTATTATTTCTAACACATCTATCATTAATCTATTACTCTTTACAGTGCGAGTGATCCGCTGTACAATTTCTCTCCAAATGCCCTCCAAGCGCTCGTCAGCAAAGTCAACGCGTGTATATCTCAATTAGAACAGTTTCCCGTACGTGTTCACGATCTACCAGCGAGGCCGGCAACTTCAGCCCTTAAGTTCTTCAATACTCATCAGTTAAAGGTTGGTAAAGATTATTTTTAATAAATTGGAAGATGGTCGATAAGGTCATGTCTGGCCAGAATAATAATAATTATTATTATTATTTCAGTGCAATTTACAAAGGCATCCGACGTGTACAAATCTTAAGCAGTGGAAAGGCGGGACAGTGAAGATAGATCCGTTAGCGCTCGTTCAAGCAATAGAAAGGTATGTTTTATTTTCAAATATTTATTTTAAAATATTATACTGTAATACTGTGTGATTTCTTAATAAAGAATTGAATTGAATTGAATTTTTTAAAAAGTATCAGTACAATGGATTAGCGGGTTAAGTTGTCCGAGTTCATGTCGAAGTATACCTAGGAATAATGCGAATCGCCGGCTTTAAAAATTCATCGAATTGATTTTTAACTAGTTCCTGCAGTCTTGTAAATTGTCGGTGTTAACTCCGATGCTAAATTTCTAAAACTTTTTTATTATGGATACGATCAAGGGAGGAGCATGGTTTAGAGGGCCAAAAAATATGTTTTTCATGTTTTGTTTTTTTACCTAAAGTTGAAATCTGATCATGAATCTTTTACATCAGTTTGATTAACATTTGAAAGATAAAAATATTTTTTGTAATGTTAAAAAAAAAACTATTTTTGAGATATTGAATTGCAAATGATTCTATCGCTGCAGAAATGACGGTATCTGTTTGAACCGGTAATAGCAAGCGTAATTTTGTCTGAATCAAAAAAAATAAACGAGGTATACATTTTTACATTTGAAGGGTACAGGGAAAGAATGAGCTCAGTCATAAAAAGTAAATTTCTCAGGAAAGCGATTCAAACGTTTTAAGCGGTAATAGAAAAAAATGTGATTTTCTCTGACAAGCCTATGAACTGGCTACGATTGTACTTTGTATAATACAGATTATACTTGTTACATAATTTATTTAATCTAATCTGGCATATTTATCTGGACTAATCCAGTTATTCCCCGTGTAAGGGTGTTTTCTCAAGATGATTGCAGCATACTGATCTGATTAATATCATCATCAATTACACCATCTGATAGTACGTAAAATTCTCTACAAAACTGCATCATTACCTCTTTTCACCAGAAAATATGACTGAGCTCATTCTTCCCCTGTGCCCTTCATATTTATAATGTAGATGTATAACCTGTAGATGTATTCTTACATATGTAGGACATGTATAATGCAGATGAACTAAAAAAAACTAACTGAAAGTTATAATTTTTATAATTTTTTAAGGATTTAAAGAAATAAAATCGATTTTCGCTCAAAATTTTGTGTTTAGGTAGTGTTTTTTTATAAAACATTCTAACTCCTTAATAATCACTTCCAATTCCCTACCTCTCCCATAGGAAACGATTATCGGCGTAACGTTTTTCTTTTTTTCTACATTATGTTTATGCACACGTATGTCAATTGTATGTGTATGTTTCCAGAAATAAAATAAAAATAAAATTAAAATAAAATTATTTTTTATTTTTTTAAGTTCATAGAAGAGAATTAATATTTTTTTTCTGTTTTTTTTAACAACTTGATCCGTCAAGTAGTTTTTTTTAATCACCAGTGCAAAGCTGATAAATATGGTTTTGAGAAACACATGTTTAAAGTTTTCTTTGAAGAAAAGTAGTTTTTTATACTTGCAGTGATCTGAGATTATCAGCTATTCCAGAGGTATAAAGATTCATGAATATAGATTCCAACTCGAGGTTTAAAAAAACATGAAAAACATGTTTTTTGGCCATCTAACCCAGGCTCCCACCTAAGTACGCCGAGGTCCTTTCTCAACGACACGCTTTCGAGTGTGGTTTCGTGCAGTGCGAATGGACTGCGATCGCTAATGGCTTTGTCGTTTGCAGATACCTGGTGATGCGGGGGTACGCGCGCGTGCGCGATGGGCGCGAGGCGGTGTCGGGCTCGTCGGGCTCGGCGGGGGCGGGGGCGGGGCCGGGGGCGGCGCCGGGGGCGGGGTCGGCCCGGCCGCCGCCGCTCGACTCGGACGACGACAACACCGACGACGACATCGACGACACGCTCGCCGCCGTCGTCATCTCCCACACCGGGTAAATGTCCTTCTTTCCTCTCCCACTACATGTTTTACCGTTGGATACTGATTAACCGGTTGGAAGCCAGCCTTCGCGCAAGAAACTGCAATATCGTTCATGAATTCCCTCTTGTTACCTAATATTTAGCCGCCCTACCTTTGGGTTATTATTAAAAAAGTAGGTAAATCCTTGGTTTTTTTTTCATTACATTTCTCAATAACAATACGGTTTTATATAAATTTGTATATATAAAAAAAAATATATGTATAATTTTTATAGACAGGGTGAGTTTGTATTATATTTTTTTTTCCCGAAAAATAGTATAAAAAACGCTGAGCATGATACGCCATCTAGCGGTAGGTAAAATATTGCTAAAATCGTTTATTAGCAATATTTTACCTACCAATAGATGGCGCAATGCGCTCACACGCTTGTCAAACTTTTATTTAACAGTCAAGCTCATCAAATTTTTAAAATGAAAAAAAAAAAACAAAAATTCAAATTTTTTAAAAAACTTTTTTTTTTCCCAAATTTATTTATTAAAAGATGTTCAGTTGCTCGTACGAATTTACCCCTTTGAAGGATGCTGGTTACTAAAAACTCCGTCTTGTATTTTTATATAAAATTTTCTATATGATAATATAGTGGACGAATAACATATAACGTACGTTCGTATAGGTAGGGCGGTTAATCTCGTTATTCGTGGATATTATATATGGGGTCCAGCCGACAGGGCTACGCACGGATCTGTCAAACGACGCAAAATGCCTATAGGCATTGCTGGAGTCGATATTATAATTCAATATTATACCTCTTCTCCTAGAACTTTTCTCAGCGGTTGATGATAATATTATAACGAACTTGGTCAATTTCTCCAGTAGTACAATGAATAAAATCATTAAAAATAGGTCTTCGTAACTTTGTATAAATAAAGTTCTTCCAAAGTTACCTAAATTGTTTCAGATCTATTCGTGCATTATCTCCTGAGATAAGGTATGAGAAACATTTTTTTTTCTCTTTAATAGAAGGTTTAACCTCTCGGCTGTAAGAACCCAAAACCACAATGTGTAACTGAGATTCGTGGATGCAACTTTATGCGGATGTGTCTGTTGCGGATGGGTCTGTTTATCTCGATTGAGTTGGAATAAGTGTATTATTCTGTGTAGTTTGGTAACTGACAGCCTTAGAAATAAACGCATTTTAAGTTTAAACGACGCGTATAACGACTGAATTAAAAAATAATGTGGGAAATAAACAATGTTTAAGCTTAACCGAGCGTTGACGACCCATTGAACAGAGCTTGGCAATGTATGGCTCTTAAAATGCCGTTAGCCACCAGACGGGCCTAGTTTAAGACCATTTTAGGCTAGTAAAATGGCCAAATGTCAAAAATAGATGCCACAATTTGCTCAATAAATGTTTCTTTTCTGGTTGAGCAGAATTTGGTATACCTACATTCAGTTTCACTCCGAGCAAATAGTCTTCATTTTCTTTTTCACTAATTTATATCTTTCTTTGACAGGATGAAGCACAAGTTACAGTTCCTAATCGGGGATTCCGTTTTGCCTTACAATATGACGGTGTATCAGGCTGTGAGACAGTTTAGTCCTGTCGCATCAGACTTTACGGATACCGATCCCGACGGTGATACACCACTCGGTGAGTAAAACTAAAATTTAAGAATGTATTTAGGAATTGCTCTCTTGTGCAAACTGTAGCGACTTTTTTGGGCTCTAATTCGAGTCATATGCAAGGCATTTTATTAGTTTCTTTTTTATTTTTACTATATGAAGTTGTTGATCTACAAATGATACACCAATTGATCTACAAGTCTTCCAGACTTCCATGAAAAGCTTCTTGCTGGAACCAGCTAGAATCGCACTGGTGGTACGGTAGTACAATCATGAGCGATGTGGATCTGAATAATAGGGATCTGAATAATTCAGGATAGCTGAGGCAAAAACTTTCCACTTCAAAACCTTTCTTAATAATCGAGAAAGCCTCAGATCGATTCTAGAGGTCGATTCGGTCTCTAAGCAGTATAAATTCCCTGAAAGTCTTAGATGCACAATCCACCGTCCAGATATAGTCCAGACTGTATTAATTATGCTAAAAATTCATTTAATCATTTAAAAAATTAAAAAAACATTGTTTTAGTCACAGTGGATTATGAGGGGGCCGGTGGTTTGAGGTGGTTTGCCCATTCTCTGTTATTATCATAGTTTTTTTTAGCTTCTCTTCAAATGATATGAAAAAGGACTGATTTCAGTGATTTTCGCTAATATGGTAAATTTGATTTTTGTAAATGGGGTATAGAACAAATGCAGTTTGGAAAAATTTTACAACATGAAGATAGTTTAATATGTATTGAAATCAAAACATGAAGACCTCTTGCTGCAATAAATGTTATAATGTGCAATTTTATCTTTCTCAAATAGGTAATGCCAGTATATGGGTGCAAACGCACACAATTTACTATCGATCTTTACCGAGCGATGCTGCATCAAGTTCCGTCACCGCAACCGGCACTCCTACCGTATCAGGACGTAAAGGCAAAGGTACTTCGACCAAAAGTAATACGAGGCGGAAAACTGACGACCTGTGGAACGGTAAGAATTTTTACTTTCCTTTTTCGAAATTGGAAATTTTCACATATTAAAACAACGCTTTTTTCGGTCTCCTTATGTGCATGCCCAAAGCAACATCTCTACACTGTTTGATTTTAACTACGGTACATGTAGTAATTTTAGTTTTAGGCAATCGCCAAGATCCTAAAACTTAGCTTTGTTTGCTTTTGTGATTTTGCAATTTTATTGGAAATATGGCCAATCTTTTTCACGAATTGTGGACCATATCCATGGACCATATAACATGTAAGAGCCGAGTTGAGAATATGACTACTTCATATTCACAGAGTATAAATCTAAATAATAATCTGAAATCCCAGAATCATTAAACATTTGTTAAAAATAACAGAAAATGTTCAACCGTTTTAGTGCATATGAAATCGAAGACTATCGTGGTTGTTTGACATTATAAATAAAATAATTTACGGTATGAAGCTTGCAGCACCCGACATTTTAGCCGTGTTGCAACTGCCATTGTCCAGAGTAGATGTCTAATCTATTTTACTATAGATATTTAATATTTATATAATTAATTTTACTATAGACATTTAAAATAAAAAAAAAACTTTTATTTAATATTAGAGGCAAAAAGTTCACCACAAACTAGAAAACTTTTGAAGGTTTTATTTTTATTTTATTTTATTTACTGAAATTTGGCAACAAACCATGTTTTTTTTTATAGAGTTCTTATTTTTTCTGATTTAGATTAGAAAATTATGTTTCTAATCTTTTTAGAGAATTAATCATGTTATTAAGTTGACACTGGGATATGTTATTTTAAAAATCCGGATTCTGAAATATCATTATACAGTACCGTGGGAATTAATTGGTCCAAAGAGTATTTTTCTTCGAAAAGTGCTTTATTGGACATAAACATACTAAAACAGTACTGGTAGTTATAGATTGTTAGTTTTTATGTATATTGGTCCGAATTCAAATTCAGACCAATATATTGACATCTTATCATATCATATGATACGGGAGCTCCACAAAGTCCATCCTTCCAACGAGGGAATTTTTTAACAAGATCTTGCCCCATGCCATTCTTTAAAAAAAGGGAAACAGTTTTTCACACAGAACCAAATTACTGTACCTACTTGAATGGCCCCAAAACTTACTCGATTTCAACCTGATTGAAAACGTCTAGGCCAGATAGCAAAAAACGATTCAATAAAGCGCTTTTCAAAAAAAAAATACTCTTTGTTCCAATTAATTCGCATGGTACTGTAGTCACTGTCTCTTTTTTTATATTTGTGTATGTTTTATACGTAGATATAGAAGATTATTAAATATTATTAAATAAAGTTTAGTGACATGAAATTTTAGATTGTTCTTTAAGTATTTCCGTAACATTTGTAATTAAGTCTTTTATTTTGACTATGCTATGTGGTAATTAGGTTGCTACTCCTCTTTAACGTTAATGCATATAAATACTAATTTGAAAGTGGCATGGCTGCAGATTCTATTTGTCTTTCGAGAAAATAGAAGGGACCGTTTTAAAGAAAAGATCATATTGAAGTAGATGCAGTATTTTTTAAATATTGACCAAACCATAGTGATCAATAAAACATTTAAAAAAAGGAAGACTTCTGCTAAAACAATGTCAATTTTTTGTTAGAATTTTACTCAAAATATATTTTAAGAATTCCTTTTCATACGCGCGTAATTAAAATATATCGTAAACTAATATTTAATTTCAATAGTGCACAAGAGTATTGGGACGGTTGCTAAAAAAAAGCAGACTGATGCTTCTACCGCATTACAAAGAAATCTATCTTCTCCCTCGGCCTACTGTTGGTATCGATCGCTGATCGTTTTTGCATACGTCCGGCCGGCGACTCCTTTACTAATACAGAGCGGTGGTTCCGTTCAGACGGCGCGGTGCCGGCCCCGCAGTCGCCGCTGTCGCGCCTGCTGGTGGGGCGGCTGAGTCTGGAGGAGCCGGGCGGCGGCTGCAGCGACGCCTCGCTGCCCGCGCTGTGCCTGCAGCGCGCGCTGTTCGCGCTGTCGCGCCACTGGGCGGCGCTGTACGCGTGGGCGCGCTGCGGCGCGGCGGCGGGCGGGCGCGCGCTGCTGCCGCAGGCCGCCTTCGCCAACGCCAAGCTGGCGGCCAAGGCGGCGCGCCAGCTGCAGGACCCGCTGGTCATCATGACGGCCGACCTGCCGCGCTGGCTGCGGCGCGTGGCCTTCGCCTGCCCCTTCGCGCTGCCGCCCGACGTGCGCCACGTGCTGCTGTACGCCGTGTCCTTCGAGCGCGAGCGCGCGCTGGCGCGGGCGGCCGAGGGCGCGGCGGCGGGCGCGGGCGGCGCGGCGGCGGCGGGCGCGGCCGCGGCGTACGCCGAGGCGGAGCGCGCCGCGCCGCGCCTGGACCGCCGCAAGCGCACGGTCGCGCGCCACAACCTGCTGCGCCAGGCCGAGAGCGTCATGCACGAGTTCGCGCACTCCAAGGCCTTGCTCGAGGTAACGCTCCCAGATCCGACCGCCGTTTTAAAATCGTCCAATCCATTCGCCGCCTCCGTCCGAGTTTCCGATGTCGCAAATGTATATAAAAATACTTTACCAATAATGGAGATCTGCTTTCCGAGGATGTAGAATCCGAGAATATAAAAATATTTAAAAAGATGCCTTTTAGTTTATTTTGGTCCGCATTTACGAGTTGCTATATTGAAATCTTTCATCGACGTCTGTTGTTATGCGTTGCATCGTCGAATCGTCTGCGGGCTAAGTTCAGTACAAGTAATAAACTGAAGGTTTATACGATGGCATTAGGAAAGATTCCCGGTTTGAGTATCGCGATAATTTTAGACACCTTCCATAGTCTGATGGACTTAATTGCGCTTTTTGGTTATTTTATTTTAGGACCTTATGTGCTATTAGGTCAAACCGTGGACTTTTTTTCTATTTTGAGACCTTTGATCCCTTTTAACGCTTCTCGAGGAGTCGGAGGGAGTTATTTGGAAATCGAGTTCCGATTCCTTGTTAATTTCTTTCTGGGCGTACGGGGCCTGCGTTGGATTGAAACACTTCATCGAAAAACTTGCTTGCGAATGCTTCTACTTTCTCAGTGTCGCTACGAACCCATCTACAGCATTGTTGTCAATGTAAAGCGGTGGGTGTAGTGAAGCCGAAGGAGTAGCTGGCTCCTCGAAACTTAGAACGGAATGACTAGTCTTTGAAATATTTGTAGGGTTCAAATTGGGAGTAGAATGCGCTATGCTATGCAGCTTGCTCTCTATGATCTTTATGCACTCTATGATCCGCTATGCTATGCAGCTTCTTACACAACTGCCCAACAAAAATGGAGTGTAATGTGTTCAGGGTTTATCTATGTATGTTTTCCGTTTCTTTATTCCGCCATAACTCCTAAACGCTTGAACTGATTTAAAAGTGTGTGGTATTGTTAGATTCGTTAAATTATTCCGAGCGTCATAGGAAGGGCACCGTTAGCTATCAAAATATCAAGTAAGTATTTGTCTAAATGTATAAATGTCTAAATGTCGATAAATTAACATAAATATATCGTTTTCAGTATCAAATGTAAGGTCTGATTGAGTACATTCCAGAAATATACATGCATCTATATGGATAAATACATAAACCACAAATATTTCATTAAAAAAACCATAATATAAATAAATATAACTTCACCTTCTGTAATATAAAATCGAAGACTATCGCGGTTGTTTGACATTATAGATAGGATAGAAAACGAATTTACCGCGTGAAATTTGTACCCAACAAATATTTCACCAAACGTTGAGTTCACCTTCTGTAACGGCAGTCGTGTTTTTTACTATTTTGAATATATTTACTTGTTTAATTAGATTTGTGGTATTAACCTTCCTCTACAATCAAGCGATAGATAGTACAGTACACGCACGAGTTACTGACAAAATTAAAGCCATGCCATTTCTCATGTCAAACGAAAATTACCCTTTTATGTAGTCATTCCAACGTTCTAAAATTGCCAAGCAGAGTCCTCGCCGCCTCTTATATCCCAATAGCAAATTACTCAGCGCATACTGTAATTACTTTTAAATTGGCAAATTGTAAATGGAAACAAGATTAAATTATTAACTGTTGTTGCTATTTTCTTCTCCAGGTTCAATACGAAAACGAAGTGGGCACTGGTCTCGGTCCGACCCTGGAATTCTACTCTCTAGTCTCTCAAGAGTTGCAGAGGGCCGACCTAGACCTGTGGCACGGCAGCGAAAACTTCAGGCAAAAGCCGTCCAGCTTCGGCGGAGACATAGTCAAGAACAACCAGCAGCCGGCCGTGGTGGCCGACTCGGATCATCCCCGCACCATAGACATCCACAATATTAACCTGGCCGATGATCACAATCGGAACACCAACGATGGCATATTCGAGTCGTTCGATATGCCCATGCTGGTCGACGCTGCCGATATCAATTTGAACCAGAACGAGATTAGGAATAACAAGGTTTGATTTACTCGTATTATGTGGATTTCAGGATGGGGAGATACACAAGGCTCAAGCCATAGCATGTTTACAAATTATATATTGTAATAATTTTATCTAATGTGCATATCTGAGGGAGCTAATGGGCCCTGTTGCAACTAGAGCTGTCAACTACAATGGGCGAACCTGTCACCACAGGAAGTTTTAACGATATCGGATCATTCTATCTTCCGTGAGGTGAGCGCAGAAGACTTAGGACGAAAAACAATCCGCTGTCTAGTACACCACCAGCTGGCAGCCTCGCCCCGTGACTACCAGTTTTGGAAGGATATCTCCGTCTAAAATTAACCATCAGGATACCTCCGAACTCCCGACTAGTCACGGGTTCGAAGTCGTTTGCGCGACCTCTACCTGCCGTATGTTCAGCGGTGATTCGGTTTGAATCTATCGCGGTCCAAAGGCATCTTTTGCCCGGCTCTGAATTTAGGATCAGGTAGCCTAATGGTCATTTCAAGAGTGGGAGACAGTATATTTCCATAGACCGTGCGGCGTAAGCCAATCGACTGTGCACAGTCGGGGGAGTCTGGAAGCAGTACTGTTTCCTATAGAGTGGGGGTAGTTGTTAAACTTACTGCATCTGCTCTTGAAATGACCATTCGGCCACCCGATCCTGGTTGAACAGCCGGGCAAAGGATGCCATGGTCCGCAATAGATTCAGTAGACACCGTATCACAGCTACATAAGGGAGAGGACCGCTCAAACGACCTCGATCCTGTAACCAGTCGGGAGGCAGGAGGTATCCTGAAGGTTAATTCCAGACGAAGATATTCTTCCAAACTAGTAGTCACGGGGCAAGGCTGCACGCTGGTTACCTTTCCCAGTGCCTCGCCGTAAGACGTTGACCTCTGACGGGTTCGCCCGTTGTAGTTGACAGCTCTAGTTGATGTGCATATTCTGCATGAAGGAAATGATTGTATCCAAATGATCGTTAAACTGGTTGACATGTTCTGCTTCAACTTCAATGATTTTTCTCATGGATATTAAATTTTCTCCATATAATAAGTGTATAATGTTTCACATAACCTATATTTTTTTAATGGTTTGGTTTTATTATTGCCGACAGAGTTTGGACTCAAACGAAACGACCGGTCCAGGAGGTGGGGAAGTGGCATACGTGACCTGGCCTTGTGGTTTATTCCCGCAGGCTCTCGGGCGAAACACAAAAGCATCACAGCTGTCCAGGGTGAAAGCCAAATTCAGGTTCTTAGGCAAATTCATGGCAAAGGCAGTCATGGACTCGAGAATGGTAAGCTATGCACTAGGCCATCAAATTTCATTATTTTTATCCTATATAAAAAAAGGAGGGTTTTTTCGGCACTCGAAACTCGATTTTTAAGTACATGAATCGAGACAAAAGCTATACCAGGACCGTTGGTTTTTCACAAAGGAAGGGTCCAATGTGTAATAATTAGTATGTTCATTCATAATTATCCATTCATTAGCAAACTAATTTCATGTCTCTCTGGCATAACGTTACTCTTGGGCGCTTGAAAGAGATATATATTCTATTTTATAAGTTGCATCTGGATTATTAACATTGCTAGTTTACATTCTCTGTGTTAAAAACTCCACCAACCCAAATTGTAAAGCTGGTAACATTCTGAGATTGAAAATAAATTTGCATTCTCTACGTAGTGCCTACATACCTCTCTGAGTTGTGTAGGTGCGTGAAAGACAAATATACGAGGGTAGATGGAAAAGTTTCCGGAATAGGCAAGAGATGGCGTGCGTATCGCGAAATGGATGTGATGGTTGGCAACACCAACCTAATCAAATCAAATCAAATCAAATTGTTTATTGTCTTAAAAACTAATACATAGTTGTATAGACAGTAGTATTACATTTGGCCGTGATAACATTGAATTCTTTTTTAATGATCAAATTCTTCTACTACTAATCAAAACGTAAAAGGTTACTCGTAAGAATGAAGAAGGTATTATTGTAGAATAAAATCGAGTCTCACCATTTAGTTTACCAGATTAAAAACACAGAGTAAATTATTCTTTAAAATACCGATAAAAATAAGTTTTTTTAGTATAAAATTAATAAATGTAATGTCAAAAATAACAAAAAAAAAGTGACGGTTGTCAAAAAGTAAAATAAAATGTCTTAGTGATTATATTGTAAATAAAAAAAGTGACGGTTGTCAAAAAGTAAAATAAAATGTCTTAGTGATTATATTGTAAATAAAAATAGTCAAGGTATAATTAATATGTGCCTACCTAATAATAAAAAATAGTTAATACGTTTTAGTCAAATTGAAAATCGTTTTAAAACCTATTACAGAAAGAGATATAGTCGAGATGCAGACAGTTTTTAGAGATCGTTAATGTCGTACAATTCTCTTTCAATTAGATATAATTTGAGTTTATTTTTAAATTGGAGCATTTTTCCTTCGCGGCATATATTTTTTATACTAGAGGGTAGCTTATTGTAGCATATAATTCCGACGTAGCTCGGATTCCTTTTAAAAAGTTCTAGATTTGGACGAGGAAGAATCAGATTATTTCTCCCCCTGGTAAAGTGTTTATGGGTATCTGAATGTATCGGCAGCTGAGCTAGGTTTTTTGTGATCAATTTAACGCATTCTAAAACGTATAGAGATGGAAGGGTGAGGATTTTAAGCCTTCTGAAATGACCACGGCATGATTCTACATAACCCAGATTACTTAAAATTCGAATGGCCCGTTTTTGCAATGAAAAAATATGTTGCCTTAGATCGATGGTGCATTGCGCCCAGAAGAGAATACCGTAACGGAGAAAAGACTCAAAATAAGCGAAATAAATCGTTTTCGTGTCCTTAGAATTAATCAGTTTTCGTATTTGGCGCAGCAGAAAACAGGCACTAGAAAGTTTGTCACTTAATTGTTCTCCGTGTGCATTCCATCTCAAGTGATTATCTAAAACTAAACCAAGAAATTTGTGAGAACTGACATCGGCTATGTTGTTTTTCCCAATATGTACCTGTGGAGTATTTTGTATTTTATTTTGCTGAGAGGATATAAACATTGAAACAGTTTTGGACGTGTTAAGGGATAACTTGTTTCTCTCAAACCATGCATTTAGTGAAACCAATTCAGCATTTAAAGTTGTAACAACTTGGTCAATATTAGAATGTGCATAGTTTATGCTGGTGTCATCCGCAAATAATGTTGCTTTGGAATGTGTTAAGGCAGTTGGGAGGTCATTTATGTATAAAAGGAAAAGGGTTGGTCCCAGAATACTCCCTTGTGGAACTCCGCACTTTACTTCGCACTCATTGGACATTACATTCTTTAATAATCCGCCTTCGTAGTTACAAAGTTGTACTACTTGTTTCCGATTTGATAGGTAACTGGAGAACCACTTAAGACTGTACCCTCGGATGCCGTATTTGTCAAGTTTACTAAGCAATATATTGTGATTCACCATGTCGAACGCTTTTGAGAGATCGCAGAAGACCGTGCCTGAATAAAGTTTCGCGTCAACATTACTGTACATTGTTGATAAAATATTATGTAGTGCATCTATTGTTCCTTTATTTTTCCTAAAACCAAATTGAGTTTTTGATATAATATCTTTATTTTCTAGATATTTGACTAACCTGATATTAACTATTTTCTCAAGAATTTTTGAAAAAACCGGCAGTAGAGCTATTGGTCTGTAGTTAGCAATATCAGTTTTCGGGCCGTTTTTATATAATGGAACAATTTTTGCAATTTTAAATTGCTCCGGGAAAACGCCATCTCTCAGAGAAATATTAAATAAGTTAGCTAGTACTTCGGCTATTACAGGCAGTGCAAGTTTCACTGTTTCAATAGTAATATCATCAACCCCAGAAGATTTTGTGATTTTCATTGAGTTGACAATTTTTGTGATCTCAACTGCATCGGTTGGTTGCATAAAGAAAATATGGCGGCTGTAACAAATATTGTGTCCGCCTACCTGACTGGGTGTCGTGTTAGAATTGTTGACTTGCCCGATTTGGGAAAAATAACTATTAAACATATTAGCTACCTCGCATTGATTATCGACTGTGTGATTATTTACACTGAGTGTGATATTAGAATGAGTCTGTTCCCTTTTGCCCAGTTTTTCATTCACGACTTGCCATAGTGCTTTAGAATTGTTTTTGGAGTTCAATATATTTTTTCTGATACTGTTTCTCTTAGCATTTCTTATTACTCGCCTATATACTATTTCGTACCTATTTATGTACCCTAAAACATATTTATTGCATTCAAATTTGCGAAGGTATCGAAGAAAGCGCAAATTTTTGGCAGACTTTTTTAATCCTTTCGATAACCAACATTTTACATGACTAGATTGTTTTACCTTGACGACTTTCTCTGGAAAACTATTGTCAAAATTAGATTTAAAGCTATTGAAAAATATAGTGAACAGATCATTAGCACTTTCGTTTTTAGCATTTAATTTTTTTTCCCAGTCCTCGTTAACAAGTTTATTTATGAAGTTTTCTTCGTTAATTTTGGAGAAAATTCTAGTAGTTTTGAACTGGATCTCCTTTTTAGCGCTGTTATTTAATGAAACAAAAATACCTTCGTGATCTGATAGCCCAGTAGAGCAGACCTTCGAAGAAAACAAAGTGGGAGACAGATTTGAAAATATATTATCAATGAGAGTTGCAGAGTGATCGGTGATTCTTGTTGCGGATTGAATATATGACTTTAAACCATACATATTGAGTATACTATTTTAGGAAAGCTTTTAAATTTTTAGACATGTTGAACAGTTCTTGTTTACTAGGCAGTTTTGTGAAGCAAGTCAGGGACTTTTGCAAAAATGGAAAAATCGAATTTCGTGCAGTGATCAAACACTTTTGGATGGATGGGAAAACAGCGACGGAGATACGAGATATTTTGCACAAAGTTCATGGCACCTTCATTTTTGACTATCAGTTTTTGGGTGAGTGAGTTCAAACCAAGGATGAACCACGCAGTGGACGTCCAAAAACAGAACCTTTGAAGATAATCGAGTCAATACTTGTGGATTAACGCGTCAGAAAGTCCTTCTTTAGCTGCCATTCTTCAGAGGAGAGAGGGATCGTAATAGATCTGGTGGTTGCTGTAAACTCGCTGTTCTCCCGCAGGCTGGATTGTCCCGAATTACTGTTGCTTTGGTTTAAATACTCCTTTAATCCACCATACTCACTGACATAACGTTTTCCATCCCTTGCAAGCCTCGACTAACAACACTCCTTATTTACCGGTACCCTGAATGATGCAATCAGTCGATCGCTATCTCGATTGCTATAATGCAATGACGCTTGGGAAGTTGCAGTTTGAACAGGTCGCAGTCACAAATATCACTGATATCCATTCCCAATAGGTTGATGAAGTATATAGTATAAATGTATTTCACACAACTTTCATACATTATTGTATATTTATTATATTCCTTATATTATGCTCTTTGTTTGATGAAGATTTTTTATTTCAATTTTATAATTATCCGCTTGCGACACCCGCCCCGCGCGGCCTTATGCCGTTGATGCGACTCGCGCACAGATTGGGTTTTGGCAGCCGAAGCGCGGTTCGCCATCTGGCATTTAGAGGATAATTATGACTCACTTCGTAAAATTAGACCATACTTGTGTTTATATGTTTTGTCCATGGTGAGTAAGCGCTGGGCATGAGACATAATTGGTATGAGTGTGAAGACATAGATAATAAATAAAACATTTCAGAACCAACAACTTCGAAAAAAATAGACCTCATTGTATACAATGATTTTTAATTAAAAAATGAAGGGCTAGACTATGTTTTTGATGTTTTATATGAATTAATAGATTCAATATCCAGCAGAAAAAAAACAAAAACAAACCTTTCATAGTACAAAAAATACAAGATTTTATAGCCAATACAATATTTTGTTAGCATCGCGGTTTTACCGCTTTATTTTTTTTTTCTATCGCGTCTATGAAATGTTTGTTAGGTTGGCGTACATGGTAATGAAGCTTATGTTAGTTGGAAAAGGATAGAACCCGTTCCTTACGGCTATTTGTACGAGAAAAAGCAGGATAGAAGGATGAATGCCGCTTCGCGGAAAATTCAAACCTTGGTTACGAAAGTAACCACGGTTTTTTTTACGGAGATTTTGTTTTGGTTACGATCGTAACCAGAGTGCTTCAAGCGGTTATCAAATTGTTATCATCATTTGAATAATACTACACAGTTTTATATCTAAAACGTTATTTATATCAATATACATAATAAAGTATGGTAAGTAGTAGTTTATTAAAAAAACTTCTAGGTTTACTTAAAGTATGTCGGAAAGTAACATTAATGTTATATTAATGATTGTAAACCTGTTGTTTTTTCTAATATAAATAAATGGGGAGTTAGAGATATTCAACAGCGCTGGCAATTAGTACCTACTATATCCATTTGCATCTTACTACGCTGTTCATTAAGTTTCCGGAATGGAAATGAAAGGACTTTATTTTGGAATAAAAATGTTATATTCTTTAACATACTCTCCTTTTAGCTCGTTACACTTGGTGCAGCGTTTTTCTAACATTTCTATACTAGTTTTGTATTATGATTTCGGAAGTCCCTTGAAATAGGCATCAGTTTCCGCCTTAATTTTGTCATTAGAATAAAATCTCTTCCGCTGGAGCATTCTTTTTAGGCTTGGCTAGAGATAATATTCGCTGGAGGCTAGATCTTAAGAATATGGTGGATGGAGAACCAATTCATAGCCCAATTCTCCCAATTTGGCCATCGCTTTAGACACTTTGTGTGCCACATTTTTTTTCTCAGTGTAAGCTTTTGTTTTTTCCTCAATTCAGCATCCAATTGGTTTAATAGTGCTATATAATAACATCATTGATGGTTTGTCCTCCCTCAAGATTGTCAATAAATATTATGCCTCTGCATCCGAAAATACAATCGCCAAAACCTTTCCTGCCATTTTTTGTCTGGTCATTTTGGACGGCTTTCACTCGATTCTACCCACTCTGACGCTGGTTGACTGGATTCCGGTGTATAGTGATGAATCCTTGTTTCATCCATCGTAACTAATTGGGACACAAATTCGGTTGGGTTGCGCTTGGTGCATCTGCAATCCGTTCTCAGAAGCAATGAGAAGATACTCTTTTTGATCCAGTGTAAGAACTCGCAGTACCCATCGGGCGATAAGCTTTCTCAAATGCAAATGATCATGCAAAATTTTGTGCACACGGTCGTTTGACGTGCATAATCTCAGCTATCTCTCTCACTTTCAATTTGCGATCTTTCAAAACCATACAATGATTTTTTTGTATGTTTTATGGTGTAGTCACCTCAATTGTACGACCTGAGCGTTGCTCATCATTGGTGCTTGTACGGCCACGTTTAAACTCATTATACTAATCGTAATTGGTTTTCGATGGAGCAGATGTCCCCTAAGTTTTTTGGAAGTCATCGACGATTTCTTGCGGCTTTGACCCTTTCAAGAATTTATACTTGATCACTGCATGAATTTTTGTTTTTCCATGTTTTAAAAAAAAACATAGGTTGCAGTTTAAATGGTCGTAACCCGAAACTTTTCGATGATTTGTAATAAAATTTTGACAGTAGAGGTTTGAAGGTTGGTACTTGACAGCCATAAGACTAGTTTTTGTATGTGGCACCACCTTGTGTCCGATTCTGGAAACTTTTTGAACAGATTTTTTTAGAAGGTGAAGGTATATTATGCATCCCATCGCTGCATCCGTATTTCTCTGGAAAACTTTCCAGGCAACCCTGATGTTTAGTTTTAAATGTAAATGTCTCTATTTATCTTGAAGTATCTTGAAAATATGAACAATATCAATGTTTTCAGCTGGATTTGCCCTTCTCGGTGACATTCTACCGCTGGTTGATTGGCGAGGAGCGTTGTATGTCTCTGGCGGATGTGCGACACGTGGCACCTGAGTTATGGCGATCTTTACAGCGCCTTCAGAGAGTAGCCGCAAACGCTACTGCCATACAGCAGGACCCCACCCTCTCGCCAGAAGCTAAGAAAAATATGGTATGCTGTTTTTATTCTACTTTTATTATAAACATACAGCTAAACTGGTGCAATCATATCTAATAGTATTTAGCAAGAAATTATTACGTGTTTATTACAAAGCGAGTATCAATTATAAGCTATAAAACAAGGACCTATGGAAAATCAACAGTGCCAACGGGTTTAAACCTTTTATGATCAATGTGTTAGTTAAAATTAACAAACTAAAAATATTACGCTTTGGATATGGGCATATCAGCAATTTGCTGCTCATCCATAATTTAATTTACTTCATAATTTACAGTAATATAATAATGGTCGAAAATTAAAATGTCATTGACAAAATTCCTGTAGCAAAAAACTGATAACATGATAAGCTAAAAACTGTTGCCAGTGATCCTATTTTAGATGACCTAACTAGGCTATAGTCTGTTCTAAGGCGGACATTTAACCGCCTTGCCTTTGGGGTATTATTAAAAAAGTAGGTAAAAATCGTTGGGATTTTTTCATTATATTTATTAATAACAATACTTGTTTACAATATATCAGACAAATTTTGAACACAAGAGACTCATGTATTACCTTGTTTTGTATTTAGAATTTCCGGTTTTTGTTATTTTTATTTCTTTGTGTTTTTGTACTCGTACGTACCTGATACGGCTTGTTGCGTTCGGGCGTTAATATAGCGGACTTATCACGTACGTTCGTGTAGGTAGGGCGGTTAAATATAATCTCAGACTGTGCTCATCACTGATTGTGCCACCTTTTCTAGTAGATAATGCACTTTTTATGCACTCTTTTGCAACATTAGACTTTGTCGTTCAGAACTTCATCAATTTATAAATTTATCGGTTTCTATGTAGATATTTATGGGTTAATATATTTTTTTAGATTGACTCACTGGAGTTAGACGGCTGTCCTATCGAAGAGTTAGGTCTGGATTTCATCTTACCCGGTCACGGATGCATGGAGTTGAGACGCGGAGGGCGCGACACTCCCGTAACCGGACACAATCTTCAGCAGTACATATCCCTCGTCACGCATTGGATGCTGTATGAAGGTACTAAAGCGCTATACTGTCTGATTTTCAATAGAGTTTTTATACTTTACACCTGTTATGTCCCTTTTTTTCCAGGAAATTCTGGCGAAAAGAATGTTAATAATTAAAATGCTGTGATTTTACTTTTGTTTAAGTTTAAGTTATAATACGAATGATCGGTTGTGATGTCGCATGACCCGGACCCTTTATTATTATTGTTATTATACAAGTATACTGCGCGCCGGGGGGAGGCGCGCAGTATACTTGTATAATACGAGGTGCCTCAATGGAGCGTTGGGTTGCAGGCGTGGCGCGGCAGATGGCGGCGTTCCGCGAGGGCTTCGAGTCGGTGTTCCCGCTGGCCAACCTGCGCATGTTCTACCCGGAGGAGCTGGAGGTGGTGTTCTGCGGCGCGGCGGGCGGCCGCTGGGAGGCGCGCCAGCTGGCCGAGGTGTGTCGCCCCGACCACGGCTACGCGGCCGACTCGCGCGCCATCCGCAACCTCTACGACATCCTGGCCTCCTACGACCGCGACGACCAGCGCCTCTTCCTGCAGTTCGTCACCGGCAGCCCGCGCCTGCCCGCCGGAGGTGAGTCCACCCCCCTACCAAAGGCCCCCTCGCCCCTCCCCGCCCTCCCCTAGGGCCCCTAGCCCTCTACTGTATCCTGGCCTTCTGAGGCCGCGATGGCCAGCGCCACTTCCTGCAGTTCGTCACCGGCAGCCCGCGCCTGCCCGCCGGAGGTGAGTCCACCCCCCTACCAAAGGCCCCCTCGCCCCTCCCCGCCCTCCCCTAGGGCCCCTAGCCCTCTACTGTATCCTGGCCTTCTGAGGCCGCGATGGCCAGCGCCACTTCCTGCAGTTCGTCACCGGCAGCCCGCGCCTGCCCGCCGGAGGTGAGTCCACCCCCCTACCAAAGGCCCCCTCGCCCCTCCCCGCCCTCCCCTAGGGCCCCTAGCCCTCTACTGTATCCTGGCCTTCTGAGGCCGCGATGGCCAGCGCCACTTCCTGCAGTTCGTCACCGGCAGCCCGCGCCTGCCCGCCGGAGGTGAGTCCACCCCCCTACCAAAGGCCCCCTCGCCCCTCCCCGCCCTCCCCTAGGGCCCCTAGCCCTCTACTGTATCCTGGCCTTCTGAGGCCGCGATGGCCAGCGCCACTTCCTGCAGTTCGTCACCGGCAGCCCGCGCCTGCCCGCCGGAGGTGAGTCCACCCCCCTACCAAAGGCCCCCTCGCCCCTCCCCGCCCTCCCCTAGGGCCCCTAGCCCTCTACTGTATCCTGGCCTTCTGAGGCCGCGATGGCCAGCGCCACTTCCTGCAGTTCGTCACCGGCAGCCCGCGCCTGCCCGCCGGAGGTGAGTCCACCCCCCTACCAAAGGCCCCCTCGCCCCTCCCCGCCCTCCCCTAGGGCCCCTAGCCCTCTACTGTATCCTGGCCTTCTGAGGCCGCGATGGCCAGCGCCACTTCCTGCAGTTCGTCACCGGCAGCCCGCGCCTGCCCGCCGGAGGTGAGTCCACCCCCCTACCAAAGGCCCCCTCGCCCCTCCCCGCCCTCCCCTAGGGCCCCTAGCCCTCTACTGTATCCTGGCCTTCTGAGGCCGCGATGGCCAGCCCACTTCCTGCAGTTTGTCACGGACAGCCTGCGTCTGCTGCCCGCCGGAGGTGACTTGACCCCCCCCTCTACCAAAGGCTCCCTAGCCCCCCCCCCCACACCCTCTCCTAGGCCCCCTAGCCCTCTACTGTATCCTGGCCTTCTACGGCTGCGATGGCCAGCACCTCTTCCTGCAATTCGCCACCGGCAGCCCGCTGGAGGTGAGGTGGAGGTGACGCCCCCCCGCCCTGCCTTAGGCTCCCTAGCTCAGCCCCCCACAACCTACCGTTAGTCCCCTAGCACCTCTACGACATCCTGGCCTCCTACGACCGCTACAACCAGCGCCTCTTCTAGTCGTTTACCCCCTAGCACAGCCCCCTCACTCTACTGTAGGCCCCCTAGCCCCTTTACGACTACGACGACCAGCGCCTTTTCCTGCAGTTCGTCACGAGCAGCCTACCCGCCGGAGGTGAGGCTTTTAGCCCCTCCGCCCTCTACCGCATCCCCCTAGCCCTCTACTGCATCCTGATCATTATAGATTAAGAATTAGCACGATGAATATCACTAGTGGGGTGACATTAAGTGTGATGAATATCACTAGTGGCGTGATAAAACATCTTCAATGTAGAAGAGTTTGCTAAACTACAAAATTGCCTTTTTTTGTTGGGTTTGAAGGTTTCAAAGCGCTTTCTCCGCCGCTGACGATAGTGCGCAAGACGGTGGAGTCAAACGTGAACCCCGACGACTACCTGCCGTCGGTGATGACCTGCGTGAACTACCTCAAGCTGCCCGACTACTCCTCCATGGAGATCATGCGCCAGAAGCTGCGCTTGGCGGCCAGCGAAGGCCAACACTCCTTCCATCTGTCTTGAAGCCGCCGTCGATCTCACCGCTGTAAATACCCCCTATTTAAGTCCGTATATTATAGATGCGGGGACCTCGCTCCCCATCCCATAGTGCAATCGAAAAAAATCTATTTTGTTTTGTTTTTGTTTTTTTTTACGTATGGAGAGGCATCTCATCGAGACGATCGAGGCGTAAAGCATTTAAATCTACGTCACCAGAGGAAAAAATTGTACGATATACGATATTTAAACGAATAAGTAGCTCTTAATATTTTTTAAAAAATGGCGCCATCATTGAAGCATTTTTTGGTTTAATTTAGAAGAATAATGGTTATTTCAGTTGCACAATTAAAACCAGCTTATAATCACATTTTTTTTAAAAAGTGAGATATCAACCAAATGTATAAAATACCGTAAAAATAACAGTAGGTTTATATAAAAAAAATACTGTAGATTGGTGTTTACCGAAAGCGTCGCATGGCCGTTTTTGAAAAATTAGCGAGTAAGTTTTTTTTTTTTGTTATATTACATCTCGTTGCCATTTTTTTTTGGACGGTGTCCAGAAATGCTCTGTTCTTACATCATTCACCTTAGCTCGTTCATCTTACGTTAATTATATCGGTGGTTTTCTTTTTGTGAACGGGCAGCGCTCCGTACTTCGATTCCTTTTGCCTTAGAAAGCCTCTGAATTGTATAAAAGGGACCCAACCGTGTTTTCTGTTTATTTCATCATGGTATGGGTGTATTTTGATTGAATAAAGTTACTAAAATATATTAATGCGTGTTTTTATTTGTGAAATGGTAGGGGTGTGCTCTTTATCATTGAATATAAAGCTATTATATTTGAATACAATGCTACGTTGAGGCAGCTAGGATTTTACTATGAAATGCAACGTGTAGATGGCAGTCATGGCTCCAAACATAAATTAATCTTATGTCCAGTAGGCATTTTAATCTTATGGCATTTTAAACGCCTTTACGGTAACGTATCTCAAATTAAAAATATACTCGTAATAAAATTAAATAAATGAATTTTTAAATCACAGCTCTTATTATTATAATATTATTTACCTCATGATCAAAAAGTAACCGGAATTTGTCTATAAAACGGAAACTGTTCAGTTATTCATCGATATTTATTTTATTCCCTTCAAAGTAATCTCCATCGCAAGCAATACACATCCCAGCGCTTTTTCCAATCTTTAAAACCCTTTTCATAGGCCGATTTTGGAATCGCCTACAGCTTCTGCGAATTCTCCTTTATCGCCTCAATCGTCTCAAACGCTTTCCGCAAAGTGGTAATTTGAGTCGCGGGAACAGAAAAAAGTCCCACAAGGATATGTCAGGTGAATATGGAGCTTGCGGAACGGTATGTTTTCCATGTTTTCTTCAGTCACAGAGGTGCCCGATCAATGTGTAATGAGAGTAGCCTATGTACAAAAATAGAACATCACGCTAACATTGCTAAAAGTGATCATTTAGTTTTGCTTTCAAAAGTTCAGATATGCCAAGACGATGCCAAAACTCATCAGTCGAGCACGCCGCGACGAGATTTTTTCAAGGGAGATTATTTGGAAATAAGCGCTGAACTTGTAAAGGAAAATATTATTAATCTGGATCATACCGAAATTGATTGTGCTTGGAGCGAATTTAAGGCGACGCTGTTGGCTAACACAAATTTGACTTTTTCTTGTCATAGGCGAGGGGGGAAGCCGAGGAGGGAGACGAAACTGTGGAGTGCAACTTATTATTTTTCAAAGCCATCTATCGGTATACTGCCGAACCACTTGATTACGCGTGAGCCGCGATGTAATGGCGTATTTACACGTGTCGATTTTCGCCGGGCGGCTAATCGCTTCACGAATCGACTCACAAAGCCGCATCGGACAGGTGACTGAAATCGCATGCGATTAAGTCATTATCTTCGAAAATGTTGAGCAGAACAGGTGTTTTACGTGCCTGTATCGAAATTATTAGTAAATTAATTACTCAAGATTTGCTCGAAGAACAAAGAAAGAAGAAGAATAAGAAGAAGGAAATAATAAAACGTAAATTTTGGGTACGCGGGTGGATTTCTCGATGCAAGCTATTGGGTGCTTAGGATTCTTTATTGGTGGAATGGAGTTCAGAAGATCGTGATTATTTTAAAAAACGATTAAGAATGTCTACAGATCTGTTTGAGATTTTACTACACAAAGTTACTACGCTTATCCAAAAATGTGATACTAATAAGTGTGAGGCGCTTTCAACGAAAACTAAATTGGAAATAACCCTGAAGTTCTTGGCTACCGGTGATAACTACTCAAGTCTTGCAGAGTCATTTAGAGTTCCAAAATGCACGATTTCTATATTTTTAAAGGATGTATTGGATGATATATATATATATATATATATATATATATATATATATATATATATATATATATATATATATATATATATATATATATATATATATATATATATATATATATATATATATATATATATATATATATATATATATATATATATATATATTCATGAAAGGAAGCAGTCAGCTCTTTCCTATTAGTTGGAAAGATTACCTTTAACCTAAATGGATTATTTACAATGAACGAAACATAAAATATGTAAAAATTCAATATTTTGAAATATTTGATAGTTTTGTGTATATATTCTTTTTAGAATTGATCAATAAGATGATTATAAAGTAAATAATTATAAAAGCCACTTACATCGTGACGAAGGATTCCCTTGATCGGATTCGGGAATGCTTTAGGTGTTAACGAGAATGATGAATGCCTCTCACTTGCGGAAAGAGGAGTAGGTTTAAGTTGGGCCCATTTTTCAACTAGTAAACGCTCACCCTTCATCCAATTATCTCAAAAATTAAGCTACAATCCTTCTTTATACGTAAACTCACTCAATTTCCTATTATTTCAGGGGAAATAACAAGACAAGACGAGCTACTTGACAGATGGAAGAATTTAAAATTTCGAATTTCGTTTTTTTATTATTTTCTAAAGGTGCGATATAAAGAAGCTGCGATCAATATTCAGCTGAAAACTTAAAACTAAAAGCGTGACATGCCCTCATATCAATGAAAGGAAGCAGTCAGCTCTTTCCTATTAGTTGGAAAGATTACCTTTAACCTAAATGGATTATTTACAATGAACGAAACATAAAATATGTAAAAATTCAATATTTTGAAATATTTGATAGTTTTGTGTATATATTCTTTTTAGAATTGATCAATAAGATGATTATAAAGTAAATAATTATAAAAGCCACTTACATCGTGACGAAGGATTCCCTTGATCGGATTCGGGAATGCTTTAGGTGTTAACGAGAATGATGAATGCCTCTCACTTGCGGAAAGAGGAGTAGGTTTAAGTTGGGCCCATTTTTCAACTAGTAAACGCTCACCCTTCATCCAATTATCTCAAAAATTAAGCTACAATCCTTCTTTATACGTAAACTCACTCAATTTCCTATTATTTCAGGGGAAATAACAAGACAAGACGAGCTACTTGACAGATGGAAGAATTTAAAATTTCGAATTTCGTTTTTTTATTATTTTCTAAAGGTGCGATATAAAGAAGCTGCGATCAATATTCAGCTGAAAACTTAAAACTAAAAGCGTGACATGCCCTCATATCAATGAAAGGAAGCAGTCAGCTCTTTCCTATTAGTTGGAAAGATTACCTTTAACCTAAATGGATTATTTACAATGAACGAAACATAAAATATGTAAAAATTCAATATTTTGAAATATTTGATAGTTTTGTGTATATATTCTTTTTAGAATTGATCAATAAGATGATTATAAAGTAAATAATTATAAAAGCCACTTACATCGTGACGAAGGATTCCCTTGATCGGATTCGGGAATGCTTTAGGTGTTAACGAGAATGATGAATGCCTCTCACTTGCGGAAAGAGGAGTAGGTTTAAGTTGGGCCCATTTTTCAACTAGTAAACGCTCACCCTTCATCCAATTATCTCAAAAATTAAGCTACAATCCTTCTTTATACGTAAACTCACTCAATTTCCTATTATTTCAGGGGAAATAACAAGACAAGACGAGCTACTTGACAGATGGAAGAATTTAAAATTTCGAATTTCGTTTTTTTATTATTATTCTAAAGGTGCGATATAAAGAAGCTGCGATCAATATTCAGCTGAAAACTTAAAACTAAAAGCGTGACATGCCCTCATATCAATGAAAGGAAGCAGTCAGCTCTTTCCTATTAGTTGGAAAGATTACCTTTAACCTAAATGGATTATTTACAATGAACGAAACATAAAATATGTAAAAATTCAATATTTTGAAATATTTGATAGTTTTGTGTATATATTCTTTTTAGAATTGATCAATAAGATGATTATAAAGTAAATAATTATAAAAGCCACTTACATCGTGACGAAGGATTCCCTTGATCGGATTCGGGAATGCTTTAGGTGTTAACGAGAATGATGAATGCCTCTCACTTGCGGAAAGAGGAGTAGGTTTAAGTTGGGCCCATTTTTCAACTAGTAAACGCTCACCCTTCATCCAATTATCTCAAAAATTAAGCTACAATCCTTCTTTATACGTAAACTCACTCAATTTCCTATTATTTCAGGGGAAATAACAAGACAAGACGAGCTACTTGACAGATGGAAGAATTTAAAATTTCGAATTTCGTTTTTTTATTATTTTCTAAAGGTGCGATATAAAGAAGCTGCGATCAATATTCAGCTGAAAACTTAAAACTAAAAGCGTGACATGCCCTCATATCAATGAAAGGAAGCAGTCAGCTCTTTCCTATTAGTTGGAAAGATTACCTTTAACCTAAATGGATTATTTACAATGAACGAAACATAAAATATGTAAAAATTCAATATTTTGAAATATTTGATAGTTTTGTGTATATATTCTTTTTAGAATTGATCAATAAGATGATTATAAAGTAAATAATTATAAAAGCCACTTACATCGTGACGAAGGATTCCCTTGATCGGATTCGGGAATGCTTTAGGTGTTAACGAGAATGATGAATGCCTCTCACTTGCGGAAAGAGGAGTAGGTTTAAGTTGGGCCCATTTTTCAACTAGTAAACGCTCACCCTTCATCCAATTATCTCAAAAATTAAGCTACAATCCTTCTTTATACGTAAACTCACTCAATTTCCTATTATTTCAGGGGAAATAACAAGACAAGACGAGCTACTTGACAGATGGAAGAATTTAAAATTTCGAATTTCGTTTTTTTATTATTTTCTAAAGGTGCGATATAAAGAAGCTGCGATCAATATTCAGCTGAAAACTTAAAACTAAAAGCGTGACATGCCCTCATATCAATGAAAGGAAGCAGTCAGCTCTTTCCTATTAGTTGGAAAGATTACCTTTAACCTAAATGGATTATTTACAATGAACGAAACATAAAATATGTAAAAATTCAATATTTTGAAATATTTGATAGTTTTGTGTATATATTCTTTTTAGAATTGATCAATAAGATGATTATAAAGTAAATAATTATAAAAGCCACTTACATCGTGACGAAGGATTCCCTTGATCGGATTCGGGAATGCTTTAGGTGTTAACGAGAATGATGAATGCCTCTCACTTGCGGAAAGAGGAGTAGGTTTAAGTTGGGCCCATTTTTCAACTAGTAAACGCTCACCCTTCATCCAATTATCTCAAAAATTAAGCTACAATCCTTCTTTATACGTAAACTCACTCAATTTCCTATTATTTCAGGGGAAATAACAAGACAAGACGAGCTACTTGACAGATGGAAGAATTTAAAATTTCGAATTTCGTTTTTTTATTATTTTCTAAAGGTGCGATATAAAGAAGCTGCGATCAATATTCAGCTGAAAACTTAAAACTAAAAGCGTGACATGCCCTCATATCAATGAAAGGAAGCAGTCAGCTCTTTCCTATTAGTTGGAAAGATTACCTTTAACCTAAATGGATTATTTACAATGAACGAAACATAAAATATGTAAAAATTCAATATTTTGAAATATTTGATAGTTTTGTGTATATATTCTTTTTAGAATTGATCAATAAGATGATTATAAAGTAAATAATTATAAAAGCCACTTACATCGTGACGAAGGATTCCCTTGATCGGATTCGGGAATGCTTTAGGTGTTAACGAGAATGATGAATGCCTCTCACTTGCGGAAAGAGGAGTAGGTTTAAGTTGGGCCCATTTTTCAACTAGTAAACGCTCACCCTTCATCCAATTATCTCAAAAATTAAGCTACAATCCTTCTTTATACGTAAACTCACTCAATTTCCTATTATTTCAGGGGAAATAACAAGACAAGACGAGCTACTTGACAGATGGAAGAATTTAAAATTTCGAATTTCGTTTTTTTATTATTATTCTAAAGGTGCGATATAAAGAAGCTGCGATCAATATTCAGCTGAAAACTTAAAACTAAAAGCGTGACATGCCCTCATATCAATGAAAGGAAGCAGTCAGCTCTTTCCTATTAGTTGGAAAGATTACCTTTAACCTAAATGGATTATTTACAATGAACGAAACATAAAATATGTAAAAATTCAATATTTTGAAATATTTGATAGTTTTGTGTATATATTCTTTTTAGAATTGATCAATAAGATGATTATAAAGTAAATAATTATAAAAGCCACTTACATCGTGACGAAGGATTCCCTTGATCGGATTCGGGAATGCTTTAGGTGTTAACGAGAATGATGAATGCCTCTCACTTGCGGAAAGAGGAGTAGGTTTAAGTTGGGCCCATTTTTCAACTAGTAAACGCTCACCCTTCATCCAATTATCTCAAAAATTAAGCTACAATCCTTCTTTATACGTAAACTCACTCAATTTCCTATTATTTCAGGGGAAATAACAAGACAAGACGAGCTACTTGACAGATGGAAGAATTTAAAATTTCGAATTTCGTTTTTTTATTATTTTCTAAAGGTGCGATATAAAGAAGCTGCGATCAATATTCAGCTGAAAACTTAAAACTAAAAGCGTGACATGCCCTCATATCAATGAAAGGAAGCAGTCAGCTCTTTCCTATTAGTTGGAAAGATTACCTTTAACCTAAATGGATTATTTACAATGAACGAAACATAAAATATGTAAAAATTCAATATTTTGAAATATTTGATAGTTTTGTGTATATATTCTTTTTAGAATTGATCAATAAGATGATTATAAAGTAAATAATTATAAAAGCCACTTACATCGTGACGAAGGATTCCCTTGATCGGATTCGGGAATGCTTTAGGTGTTAACGAGAATGATGAATGCCTCTCACTTGCGGAAAGAGGAGTAGGTTTAAGTTGGGCCCATTTTTCAACTAGTAAACGCTCACCCTTCATCCAATTATCTCAAAAATTAAGCTACAATCCTTCTTTATACGTAAACTCACTCAATTTCCTATTATTTCAGGGGAAATAACAAGACAAGACGAGCTACTTGACAGATGGAAGAATTTAAAATTTCGAATTTCGTTTTTTTATTATTTTCTAAAGGTGCGATATAAAGAAGCTGCGATCAATATTCAGCTGAAAACTTAAAACTAAAAGCGTGACATGCCCTCATATCAATGAAAGGAAGCAGTCAGCTCTTTCCTATTAGTTGGAAAGATTACCTTTAACCTAAATGGATTATTTACAATGAACGAAACATAAAATATGTAAAAATTCAATATTTTGAAATATTTGATAGTTTTGTGTATATATTCTTTTTAGAATTGATCAATAAGATGATTATAAAGTAAATAATTATAAAAGCCACTTACATCGTGACGAAGGATTCCCTTGATCGGATTCGGGAATGCTTTAGGTGTTAACGAGAATGATGAATGCCTCTCACTTGCGGAAAGAGGAGTAGGTTTAAGTTGGGCCCATTTTTCAACTAGTAAACGCTCACCCTTCATCCAATTATCTCAAAAATTAAGCTACAATCCTTCTTTATACGTAAACTCACTCAATTTCCTATTATTTCAGGGGAAATAACAAGACAAGACGAGCTACTTGACAGATGGAAGAATTTAAAATTTCGAATTTCGTTTTTTTATTATTTTCTAAAGGTGCGATATAAAGAAGCTGCGATCAATATTCAGCTGAAAACTTAAAACTAAAAGCGTGACATGCCCTCATATCAATGAAAGGAAGCAGTCAGCTCTTTCCTATTAGTTGGAAAGATTACCTTTAACCTAAATGGATTATTTACAATGAACGAAACATAAAATATGTAAAAATTCAATATTTTGAAATATTTGATAGTTTTGTGTATATATTCTTTTTAGAATTGATCAATAAGATGATTATAAAGTAAATAATTATAAAAGCCACTTACATCGTGACGAAGGATTCCCTTGATCGGATTCGGGAATGCTTTAGGTGTTAACGAGAATGATGAATGCCTCTCACTTGCGGAAAGAGGAGTAGGTTTAAGTTGGGCCCATTTTTCAACTAGTAAACGCTCACCCTTCATCCAATTATCTCAAAAATTAAGCTACAATCCTTCTTTATACGTAAACTCACTCAATTTCCTATTATTTCAGGGGAAATAACAAGACAAGACGAGCTACTTGACAGATGGAAGAATTTAAAATTTCGAATTTCGTTTTTTTATTATTTTCTAAAGGTGCGATATAAAGAAGCTGCGATCAATATTCAGCTGAAAACTTAAAACTAAAAGCGTGACATGCCCTCATATCAATGAAAGGAAGCAGTCAGCTCTTTCCTATTAGTTGGAAAGATTACCTTTAACCTAAATGGATTATTTACAATGAACGAAACATAAAATATGTAAAAATTCAATATTTTGAAATATTTGATAGTTTTGTGTATATATTCTTTTTAGAATTGATCAATAAGATGATTATAAAGTAAATAATTATAAAAGCCACTTACATCGTGACGAAGGATTCCCTTGATCGGATTCGGGAATGCTTTAGGTGTTAACGAGAATGATGAATGCCTCTCACTTGCGGAAAGAGGAGTAGGTTTAAGTTGGGCCCATTTTTCAACTAGTAAACGCTCACCCTTCATCCAATTATCTCAAAAATTAAGCTACAATCCTTCTTTATACGTAAACTCACTCAATTTCCTATTATTTCAGGGGAAATAACAAGACAAGACGAGCTACTTGACAGATGGAAGAATTTAAAATTTCGAATTTCGTTTTTTTATTATTTTCTAAAGGTGCGATATAAAGAAGCTGCGATCAATATTCAGCTGAAAACTTAAAACTAAAAGCGTGACATGCCCTCATATCAATGAAAGGAAGCAGTCAGCTCTTTCCTATTAGTTGGAAAGATTACCTTTAACCTAAATGGATTATTTACAATGAACGAAACATAAAATATGTAAAAATTCAATATTTTGAAATATTTGATAGTTTTGTGTATATATTCTTTTTAGAATTGATCAATAAGATGATTATAAAGTAAATAATTATAAAAGCCACTTACATCGTGACGAAGGATTCCCTTGATCGGATTCGGGAATGCTTTAGGTGTTAACGAGAATGATGAATGCCTCTCACTTGCGGAAAGAGGAGTAGGTTTAAGTTGGGCCCATTTTTCAACTAGTAAACGCTCACCCTTCATCCAATTATCTCAAAAATTAAGCTACAATCCTTCTTTATACGTAAACTCACTCAATTTCCTATTATTTCAGGGGAAATAACAAGACAAGACGAGCTACTTGACAGATGGAAGAATTTAAAATTTCGAATTTCGTTTTTTTATTTTCTAAAGGTGCGATATAAAGAAGCTGCGATCAATATTCAGCTGAAAACTTAAAACTAAAAGCGTGACATGCCCTCATATCAATGAAAGGAAGCAGTCAGCTCTTTCCTATTAGTTGGAAAGATTACCTTTAACCTAAATGGATTATTTACAATGAACGAAACATAAAATATGTAAAAATTCAATATTTTGAAATATTTGATAGTTTTGTGTATATATTCTTTTTAGAATTGATCAATAAGATGATTATAAAGTAAATAATTATAAAAGCCACTTACATCGTGACGAAGGATTCCCTTGATCGGATTCGGGAATGCTTTAGGTGTTAACGAGAATGATGAATGCCTCTCACTTGCGGAAAGAGGAGTAGGTTTAAGTTGGGCCCATTTTTCAACTAGTAAACGCTCACCCTTCATCCAATTATCTCAAAAATTAAGCTACAATCCTTCTTTATACGTAAACTCACTCAATTTCCTATTATTTCAGGGGAAATAACAAGACAAGACGAGCTACTTGACAGATGGAAGAATTTAAAATTTCGAATTTCGTTTTTTTATTATTTTCTAAAGGTGCGATATAAAGAAGCTGCGATCAATATTCAGCTGAAAACTTAAAACTAAAAGCGTGACATGCCCTCATATCAATGAAAGGAAGCAGTCAGCTCTTTCCTATTAGTTGGAAAGATTACCTTTAACCTAAATGGATTATTTACAATGAACGAAACATAAAATATGTAAAAATTCAATATTTTGAAATATTTGATAGTTTTGTGTATATATTCTTTTTAGAATTGATCAATAAGATGATTATAAAGTAAATAATTATAAAAGCCACTTACATCGTGACGAAGGATTCCCTTGATCGGATTCGGGAATGCTTTAGGTGTTAACGAGAATGATGAATGCCTCTCACTTGCGGAAAGAGGAGTAGGTTTAAGTTGGGCCCATTTTTCAACTAGTAAACGCTCACCCTTCATCCAATTATCTCAAAAATTAAGCTACAATCCTTCTTTATACGTAAACTCACTCAATTTCCTATTATTTCAGGGGAAATAACAAGACAAGACGAGCTACTTGACAGATGGAAGAATTTAAAATTTCGAATTTCGTTTTTATTATTTTCTAAAGGTGCGATATAAAGAAGCTGCGATCAATATTCAGCTGAAAACTTAAAACTAAAAGCGTGACATGCCCTCATATCAATGAAAGGAAGCAGTCAGCTCTTTCCTATTAGTTGGAAAGATTACCTTTAACCTAAATGGATTATTTACAATGAACGAAACATAAAATATGTAAAAATTCAATATTTTGAAATATTTGATAGTTTTGTGTATATATTCTTTTTAGAATTGATCAATAAGATGATTATAAAGTAAATAATTATAAAAGCCACTTACATCGTGACGAAGGATTCCCTTGATCGGATTCGGGAATGCTTTAGGTGTTAACGAGAATGATGAATGCCTCTCACTTGCGGAAAGAGGAGTAGGTTTAAGTTGGGCCCATTTTTCAACTAGTAAACGCTCACCCTTCATCCAATTATCTCAAAAATTAAGCTACAATCCTTCTTTATACGTAAACTCACTCAATTTCCTATTATTTCAGGGGAAATAACAAGACAAGACGAGCTACTTGACAGATGGAAGAATTTAAAATTTCGAATTTCGTTTTTTTATTATTTTCTAAAGGTGCGATATAAAGAAGCTGCGATCAATATTCAGCTGAAAACTTAAAACTAAAAGCGTGACATGCCCTCATATCAATGAAAGGAAGCAGTCAGCTCTTTCCTATTAGTTGGAAAGATTACCTTTAACCTAAATGGATTATTTACAATGAACGAAACATAAAATATGTAAAAATTCAATATTTTGAAATATTTGATAGTTTTGTGTATATATTCTTTTTAGAATTGATCAATAAGATGATTATAAAGTAAATAATTATAAAAGCCACTTACATCGTGACGAAGGATTCCCTTGATCGGATTCGGGAATGCTTTAGGTGTTAACGAGAATGATGAATGCCTCTCACTTGCGGAAAGAGGAGTAGGTTTAAGTTGGGCCCATTTTTCAACTAGTAAACGCTCACCCTTCATCCAATTATCTCAAAAATTAAGCTACAATCCTTCTTTATACGTAAACTCACTCAATTTCCTATTATTTCAGGGGAAATAACAAGACAAGACGAGCTACTTGACAGATGGAAGAATTTAAAATTTCGAATTTCGTTTTTTTATTATTTTCTAAAGGTGCGATATAAAGAAGCTGCGATCAATATTCAGCTGAAAACTTAAAACTAAAAGCGTGACATGCCCTCATATCAATGAAAGGAAGCAGTCAGCTCTTTCCTATTAGTTGGAAAGATTACCTTTAACCTAAATGGATTATTTACAATGAACGAAACATAAAATATGTAAAAATTCAATATTTTGAAATATTTGATAGTTTTGTGTATATATTCTTTTTAGAATTGATCAATAAGATGATTATAAAGTAAATAATTATAAAAGCCACTTACATCGTGACGAAGGATTCCCTTGATCGGATTCGGGAATGCTTTAGGTGTTAACGAGAATGATGAATGCCTCTCACTTGCGGAAAGAGGAGTAGGTTTAAGTTGGGCCCATTTTTCAACTAGTAAACGCTCACCCTTCATCCAATTATCTCAAAAATTAAGCTACAATCCTTCTTTATACGTAAACTCACTCAATTTCCTATTATTTCAGGGGAAATAACAAGACAAGACGAGCTACTTGACAGATGGAAGAATTTAAAATTTCGAATTTCGTTTTTTTATTATTTTCTAAAGGTGCGATATAAAGAAGCTGCGATCAATATTCAGCTGAAAACTTAAAACTAAAAGCGTGACATGCCCTCATATCAATGAAAGGAAGCAGTCAGCTCTTTCCTATTAGTTGGAAAGATTACCTTTAACCTAAATGGATTATTTACAATGAACGAAACATAAAATATGTAAAAATTCAATATTTTGAAATATTTGATAGTTTTGTGTATATATTCTTTTTAGAATTGATCAATAAGATGATTATAAAGTAAATAATTATAAAAGCCACTTACATCGTGACGAAGGATTCCCTTGATCGGATTCGGGAATGCTTTAGGTGTTAACGAGAATGATGAATGCCTCTCACTTGCGGAAAGAGGAGTAGGTTTAAGTTGGGCCCATTTTTCAACTAGTAAACGCTCACCCTTCATCCAATTATCTCAAAAATTAAGCTACAATCCTTCTTTATACGTAAACTCACTCAATTTCCTATTATTTCAGGGGAAATAACAAGACAAGACGAGCTACTTGACAGATGGAAGAATTTAAAATTTCGAATTTCGTTTTTTTATTATTTTCTAAAGGTGCGATATAAAGAAGCTGCGATCAATATTCAGCTGAAAACTTAAAACTAAAAGCGTGACATGCCCTCATATCAATGAAAGGAAGCAGTCAGCTCTTTCCTATTAGTTGGAAAGATTACCTTTAACCTAAATGGATTATTTACAATGAACGAAACATAAAATATGTAAAAATTCAATATTTTGAAATATTTGATAGTTTTGTGTATATATTCTTTTTAGAATTGATCAATAAGATGATTATAAAGTAAATAATTATAAAAGCCACTTACATCGTGACGAAGGATTCCCTTGATCGGATTCGGGAATGCTTTAGGTGTTAACGAGAATGATGAATGCCTCTCACTTGCGGAAAGAGGAGTAGGTTTAAGTTGGGCCCATTTTTCAACTAGTAAACGCTCACCCTTCATCCAATTATCTCAAAAATTAAGCTACAATCCTTCTTTATACGTAAACTCACTCAATTTCCTATTATTTCAGGGGAAATAACAAGACAAGACGAGCTACTTGACAGATGGAAGAATTTAAAATTTCGAATTTCGTTTTTTTATTATTTTCTAAAGGTGCGATATAAAGAAGCTGCGATATAAAGAAGAAGCACTTATATCCATTTATCAAATAATATATTTATCAAATAATATTTTAACAAATAATCCATTTAGGTTAAAGGTAATCTTTCCAACTAATAGGAAAGAGCTGACTGCTTCCTTTCATTGATATGAGGGCATGTCACGCTTTTAGTTTTAAGTTTTCAGCTGAATATTGATCGCAGCTTCTTTATATCGCACCTTTAGAAAATAATAATAAAAAAACGAAATTCGAAATTTTAAATTCTTCCATCTGTCAAGTAGCTCGTCTTGTCTTGTTATTTCCCCTGAAATAATAGGAAATTGAGTGAGTTTACGTATAAAGAAGGATTGTAGCTTAATTTTTGAGATAATTGGATGAAGGGTGAGCGTTTACTAGTTGAAAAATGGGCCCAACTTAAACCTACTCCTCTTTCCGCAAGTGAGAGGCATTCATCATTCTCGTTAACACCTAAAGCATTCCCGAATCCGATCAAGGGAATCCTTCGTCACGATGTAAGTGGCTTTTATAATTATTTACTTTATAATCATCTTATTGATCAATTCTAAAAAGAATATATACACAAAACTATCAAATATTTCAAAATATTGAATTTTTACATATTTTATGTTTCGTTCATTGTAAATAATCCATTTAGGTTAAAGGTAATCTTTCCAACTAATAGGAAAGAGCTGACTGCTTCCTTTCATTGATATGAGGGCATGTCACGCTTTTAGTTTTAAGTTTTCAGCTGAATATTGATCGCAGCTTCTTTATATCGCACCTTTAGAAAATAATAAAAAAACGAAATTCGAAATTTTAAATTCTTCCATCTGTCAAGTAGCTCGTCTTGTCTTGTTATTTCCCCTGAAATAATAGGAAATTGAGTGAGTTTACGTATAAAGAAGGATTGTAGCTTAATTTTTGAGATAATTGGATGAAGGGTGAGCGTTTACTAGTTGAAAAATGGGCCCAACTTAAACCTACTCCTCTTTCCGCAAGTGAGAGGCATTCATCATTCTCGTTAACACCTAAAGCATTCCCGAATCCGATCAAGGGAATCCTTCGTCACGATGTAAGTGGCTTTTATAATTATTTACTTTATAATCATCTTATTGATCAATTCTAAAAAGAATATATACACAAAACTATCAAATATTTCAAAATATTGAATTTTTACATATTTTATGTTTCGTTCATTGTAAATAATCCATTTAGGTTAAAGGTAATCTTTCCAACTAATAGGAAAGAGCTGACTGCTTCCTTTCATTGATATGAGGGCATGTCACGCTTTTAGTTTTAAGTTTTCAGCTGAATATTGATCGCAGCTTCTTTATATCGCACCTTTAGAAAATAATAAAAAAACGAAATTCGAAATTTTAAATTCTTCCATCTGTCAAGTAGCTCGTCTTGTCTTGTTATTTCCCCTGAAATAATAGGAAATTGAGTGAGTTTACGTATAAAGAAGGATTGTAGCTTAATTTTTGAGATAATTGGATGAAGGGTGAGCGTTTACTAGTTGAAAAATGGGCCCAACTTAAACCTACTCCTCTTTCCGCAAGTGAGAGGCATTCATCATTCTCGTTAACACCTAAAGCATTCCCGAATCCGATCAAGGGAATCCTTCGTCACGATGTAAGTGGCTTTTATAATTATTTACTTTATAATCATCTTATTGATCAATTCTAAAAAGAATATATACACAAAACTATCAAATATTTCAAAATATTGAATTTTTACATATTTTATGTTTCGTTCATTGTAAATAATCCATTTAGGTTAAAGGTAATCTTTCCAACTAATAGGAAAGAGCTGACTGCTTCCTTTCATTGATATGAGGGCATGTCACGCTTTTAGTTTTAAGTTTTCAGCTGAATATTGATCGCAGCTTCTTTATATCGCACCTTTAGAAAATAATAAAAAAACGAAATTCGAAATTTTAAATTCTTCCATCTGTCAAGTAGCTCGTCTTGTCTTGTTATTTCCCCTGAAATAATAGGAAATTGAGTGAGTTTACGTATAAAGAAGGATTGTAGCTTAATTTTTGAGATAATTGGATGAAGGGTGAGCGTTTACTAGTTGAAAAATGGGCCCAACTTAAACCTACTCCTCTTTCCGCAAGTGAGAGGCATTCATCATTCTCGTTAACACCTAAAGCATTCCCGAATCCGATCAAGGGAATCCTTCGTCACGATGTAAGTGGCTTTTATAATTATTTACTTTATAATCATCTTATTGATCAATTCTAAAAAGAATATATACACAAAACTATCAAATATTTCAAAATATTGAATTTTTACATATTTTATGTTTCGTTCATTGTAAATAATCCATTTAGGTTAAAGGTAATCTTTCCAACTAATAGGAAAGAGCTGACTGCTTCCTTTCATTGATATGAGGGCATGTCACGCTTTTAGTTTTAAGTTTTCAGCTGAATATTGATCGCAGCTTCTTTATATCGCACCTTTAGAAAATAATAAAAAAACGAAATTCGAAATTTTAAATTCTTCCATCTGTCAAGTAGCTCGTCTTGTCTTGTTATTTCCCCTGAAATAATAGGAAATTGAGTGAGTTTACGTATAAAGAAGGATTGTAGCTTAATTTTTGAGATAATTGGATGAAGGGTGAGCGTTTACTAGTTGAAAAATGGGCCCAACTTAAACCTACTCCTCTTTCCGCAAGTGAGAGGCATTCATCATTCTCGTTAACACCTAAAGCATTCCCGAATCCGATCAAGGGAATCCTTCGTCACGATGTAAGTGGCTTTTATAATTATTTACTTTATAATCATCTTATTGATCAATTCTAAAAAGAATATATACACAAAACTATCAAATATTTCAAAATATTGAATTTTTACATATTTTATGTTTCGTTCATTGTAAATAATCCATTTAGGTTAAAGGTAATCTTTCCAACTAATAGGAAAGAGCTGACTGCTTCCTTTCATTGATATGAGGGCATGTCACGCTTTTAGTTTTAAGTTTTCAGCTGAATATTGATCGCAGCTTCTTTATATCGCACCTTTAGAAAATAATAATAAAAAAACGAAATTCGAAATTTTAAATTCTTCCATCTGTCAAGTAGCTCGTCTTGTCTTGTTATTTCCCCTGAAATAATAGGAAATTGAGTGAGTTTACGTATAAAGAAGGATTGTAGCTTAATTTTTGAGATAATTGGATGAAGGGTGAGCGTTTACTAGTTGAAAAATGGGCCCAACTTAAACCTACTCCTCTTTCCGCAAGTGAGAGGCATTCATCATTCTCGTTAACACCTAAAGCATTCCCGAATCCGATCAAGGGAATCCTTCGTCACGATGTAAGTGGCTTTTATAATTATTTACTTTATAATCATCTTATTGATCAATTCTAAAAAGAATATATACACAAAACTATCAAATATTTCAAAATATTGAATTTTTACATATTTTATGTTTCGTTCATTGTAAATAATCCATTTAGGTTAAAGGTAATCTTTCCAACTAATAGGAAAGAGCTGACTGCTTCCTTTCATTGATATGAGGGCATGTCACGCTTTTAGTTTTAAGTTTTCAGCTGAATATTGATCGCAGCTTCTTTATATCGCACCTTTAGAAAATAATAAAAAAACGAAATTCGAAATTTTAAATTCTTCCATCTGTCAAGTAGCTCGTCTTGTCTTGTTATTTCCCCTGAAATAATAGGAAATTGAGTGAGTTTACGTATAAAGAAGGATTGTAGCTTAATTTTTGAGATAATTGGATGAAGGGTGAGCGTTTACTAGTTGAAAAATGGGCCCAACTTAAACCTACTCCTCTTTCCGCAAGTGAGAGGCATTCATCATTCTCGTTAACACCTAAAGCATTCCCGAATCCGATCAAGGGAATCCTTCGTCACGATGTAAGTGGCTTTTATAATTATTTACTTTATAATCATCTTATTGATCAATTCTAAAAAGAATATATACACAAAACTATCAAATATTTCAAAATATTGAATTTTTACATATTTTATGTTTCGTTCATTGTAAATAATCCATTTAGGTTAAAGGTAATCTTTCCAACTAATAGGAAAGAGCTGACTGCTTCCTTTCATTGATATGAGGGCATGTCACGCTTTTAGTTTTAAGTTTTCAGCTGAATATTGATCGCAGCTTCTTTATATCGCACCTTTAGAAAATAATAAAAAAACGAAATTCGAAATTTTAAATTCTTCCATCTGTCAAGTAGCTCGTCTTGTCTTGTTATTTCCCCTGAAATAATAGGAAATTGAGTGAGTTTACGTATAAAGAAGGATTGTAGCTTAATTTTTGAGATAATTGGATGAAGGGTGAGCGTTTACTAGTTGAAAAATGGGCCCAACTTAAACCTACTCCTCTTTCCGCAAGTGAGAGGCATTCATCATTCTCGTTAACACCTAAAGCATTCCCGAATCCGATCAAGGGAATCCTTCGTCACGATGTAAGTGGCTTTTATAATTATTTACTTTATAATCATCTTATTGATCAATTCTAAAAAGAATATATACACAAAACTATCAAATATTTCAAAATATTGAATTTTTACATATTTTATGTTTCGTTCATTGTAAATAATCCATTTAGGTTAAAGGTAATCTTTCCAACTAATAGGAAAGAGCTGACTGCTTCCTTTCATTGATATGAGGGCATGTCACGCTTTTAGTTTTAAGTTTTCAGCTGAATATTGATCGCAGCTTCTTTATATCGCACCTTTAGAAAATAATAAAAAAACGAAATTCGAAATTTTAAATTCTTCCATCTGTCAAGTAGCTCGTCTTGTCTTGTTATTTCCCCTGAAATAATAGGAAATTGAGTGAGTTTACGTATAAAGAAGGATTGTAGCTTAATTTTTGAGATAATTGGATGAAGGGTGAGCGTTTACTAGTTGAAAAATGGGCCCAACTTAAACCTACTCCTCTTTCCGCAAGTGAGAGGCATTCATCATTCTCGTTAACACCTAAAGCATTCCCGAATCCGATCAAGGGAATCCTTCGTCACGATGTAAGTGGCTTTTATAATTATTTACTTTATAATCATCTTATTGATCAATTCTAAAAAGAATATATACACAAAACTATCATATATATATATATATATATATATATATATATATATATATATATATATATATATATATATATATATATATATATATATATATATATATATATATATATATATATATATATATATATATATATATATATATATATATATATATATATATATATAATGTTTTACAAGAGTATGTTACGGTAAGTGAAAGTCATAATTAATTAATTAATCGTAATGCTTTTATTAAATATCACAATAATCATTTTGCAAAGTATTTTCATCTAAACATGATTTAAGAGCTTGAGATATAATATCGACGTTCACTTCGTATTGTTGTCCAGAATTTTCTTGTGTTGGTAGTAAACAGCCTTCAAAATAGTCTTCTTCATTATCGAGGTGACGAGAAACTGAGGGTCCGGAATTCGACGTATCGCGTGTATATTCTAAGGTTGAACTCGTAGGTCTAAAAGTTGAAAGGTGGCGAGAAGTTGAGGGTTTGGGAGTCGAAGTATGGCGTGTATCTGAGAGTGAGCTCACAGGTCTAGGAGTTTGATGAGAATTAATGTTTTTAAACCTTTCTTGTGACAAATAAGTATTAATAAAATTTTGACAAATAATAGCATTTGCTAATGGTAAACCACGTAATTGGTTTGCCACATGTTGACCGAATGTATCAAATTCATCATGACGGATACTTTGAGCTAAAGATTTCAATCTCCCGACTACTTCTAAAACAGGCGGGTCTTTATTTTGGGCACGCTCCGTACGTTTCTTTGGAGACAAAAACTTTTTTTTTTCTGCAGGCTCAGTGTTAGATCCTTGTCCCAATTCATAAAAATATGATGACGCATCGCTGTTTGAATTCACCGCTGAATCCTCGCTTTCTTTTCCCTATAACCAAAAAATAAAATTCATTTGTTTTAGGTGCCATCCACAAGAGATCAATGGATGAAAATATAGAGAGATTTTTTTGATTGCTGGCAATTTCCTTTTTGCTGTGGGGCTCTTGACGGGTAATACGTCTTAATACAAAATCCACCACACGGCGCTTCCGACTATTATAATTACAAAGTACTATAGTGGATGTACATTACCGTTTCATATCTTATATAGATGTCGGAACTAATGGACGCATGAATGACTCGCATATTTGGAAAAAATCAACATTCTACAATGCTCTTCTAGCCAATAATTTGGAACTGCCTAATAAAGCCGTTTTCGTTGGTGATGATGCTTTCCCTTTGGCAACAAATATAATGAAACCCTATTCAAGACATGAAGGTTTGGTACACAAATAAAAAGCGTTTAATTACAGACTATCAAAATCACGCCGAATTGTAGAGAATGCCTGTGGTATAATAGCTTCACGGTTCGAAGTATTCATAAAACCTATATCTTTATTAAGAAAACGGCTTTATGACTTAAAACGGCAGTTCCAAATTATTAGCTAGAAGAGCATTGTAGAATGTTGATTTTTTCCAAATATGCGAGTCATTCATGCGTCCATTAGTTCCGACATCTATAAATATGAAACGGTAATGGGCATCCACTATAGCAAACAACACCACACTATAACCGCCTTTGTAATTATAATAGTCGGAAGCTCCGTGTGGTGGATTTTAAATTAAGACGTGTTTTCCGTCAAGAGCCCCACAGCAAAAAGGAAATTGCCAGCGATCAAAAAAATCTTTCTGTATTTTCATCCATTGATCTCTTGTGGATGGCACCTAAAACAAATAAAACTTTTTTTTTTGGTTATAGGGAAAAGAAAGCGAGGATTCAGCGGTGAACACAAACAGCGATGCGTCATCATATTTTGATGAATTGGGACAAGGATCTAACACTGAGCCTGCAGAAAAGAAATAAAAGTTTTTGTCTCCAAAGAAACGTACGGAGCGTGCCCAAAATAAAGACCCGCCTATTTTGAAGCAGTCGGGAGATTAGAATCTTTAGCTCAAAGTATCCGTCATGATAAATTTGATACATTCGGCCAACATGTGGCAAACCAATTACGTGGTTTACCATTAGCAAATGCTATTATTTGTCAAAATTTTATTAATACTTATTTGTCACAAGAAAGGCTCAAACACATTAATTCTCATCAAACTCCTAGACCTGTGAGCTCACTCTCAGATACACGCTATACTTCGACTCCCGAACCCTCAACCTCTCGCTACCTTTCAACTTCCAGACCTACGAGTTCAACCTTAAAATATACACGCGATGCATCGAATTCCGGACCCTCAATTTCTCGCCACCTCGATAATGAAGAAGACTATTTTGAAGGCTGTTTACTACCAACACACGAAAATTCTGGACAACAATACGAAGTGAACGTCGATATTCTATCTCAAGCTGTTAACCCCTCAAATGAATGGCGATTAGCTCGGGTTGCCTACGGCAAAATGTATATAAATTTATATTTACATTTACATTTACATTTACATAGAGCGGGGTTTACTATAGAGCTATAGCATTACTATAGAGCGGATTAAAATAAAGCGGCGCACATTTACATTTATATTTACATTTATATAAATTTATATACATTTTGTATACATTTTGCCAAGGCATCCCTTAAGGGACGCCTCACATTTGAGGGGTTAAATCATGTTTGTATGAAAATACTTTGCAAAATGATTATTGTGATTTTTATAATAAAAGCATTACCATTAATTATGACTTGCACTTACCGTAACATACTCTTGTAAAACATTATATAGGTATAGCATACAATACATCCTTTAAAAATAATGGTGCATTCTTTAAATCTAAATGTCTCTGCAAGTCTTGAGTAGTTATCACCGGTAGCCAAGAACTTCCAGGATTATTTCCAATTTAGTTTTCGTTGAAAGCGCCTTACGCATATTAGTATCACATTTTTGGATAAGCTTAGTAACTTTGTGTAGTAAAATCTCAAACTGATCTGTAGTCATTCTTAATCGTTTTATAAAATAATCAGGATCTTCTGAACTCCATTCCACCAATAAAGAATCCGAAGCACCCAATAGCTTGCGTCGAGAAATCCACCCGCGTACCCAAAATTTACGTTTTCTTCTTTCCTTCTTCTTTTTCTTCTTCTTTCTTTGTTCTTCGAGCAAATCTTGAGTATTTAATTTACTAATTATTTCGATACCGGCACGTAAAACATCTGTTCTGCTCAACATTTTCGAAGATATGACCTAGTCGCATGCGATTTCAGTCACCTGTGTAAATGGGGTAGCGATGCGGCTTTGTGAGTCGATTTATGAAGCGATTAGCCGCACGGCGAAAAACGAACCGTGTAAACACCCCATTATCATGCAGACTCAGAATGCGACGCGTCGATCGCTCGAAAATATTAAAATTTGCTACATTGAAACTCACCGTTTTGAGTCTGTCAGGCCTATTACATTTTTTTTTATGCATTATTGGATGCTAATGAATATTTCTTCCCCATGTTTTGTGATCGATTCCAAGTTAGCACCTTTTTGCAAAATAATATCTTGAAATAGATCGCGTTAAACAGTAAAAATAAGCGACGTAGCGCCTAAAGCAGTACCGCCGCAGCTTGCTGCCACGCACGGACTGGACTTGACAAGGGAAAGTCGAGCGGGGCGCTATACACGGAAGGACTATTTTTGCTTGTGCAAGATGACATTTTACTGAAATTTCGCTTGACAAAAAAATATTATTTTGGTTTTTTGGAAGATTGTAATGGAAAAAGTAAAATAATTAAAAATAAAGCAATGTTACATTTTGAACATTTACTTCGTTCTTATTACCAACATGGTTTCAAGTTGCTAACCCTTATAGATTCCAAGAAAAATGCTATTTACAAAAAAGTGATGACTTCAGATTTTATTTATTTTTATTAAGAAAAAAATCAAAACATTAAAATTCGACATCGTAGTATAAAATATTGAAATTTTTTCTACAAGACTCATATTTTTATTATTATTTAAATGTTCTCGGGAGTCACGTAAATTTGATCGCAAAATGTCAGTTTTTCACTGTTTGGGAGAGGTAGTCACCTTAAGGCGATCACGCAAAAGGTCATACATGACCAAGTACCGAAAGCTAAAACTAATAGAAAGCGTTATAATAAGCCTTGGATATGCAATAACATATTAAAAATTATCTCAGAGGAAGAACACCTCTGGAGCATGTACCAGCTGAATAAATCCGATGAATCTTACCAAAAATATCGCAAACTCAATAATAAAATCATAAATGTCACTAGACGGGCAAGACAAGATTTTGAAATGAATATAGTAAACAGTGGTCAAAAAACTTTCTACAGCTATGTTCGAAAGCAAGTGTCCTCAAAATTTTTCAGTGCCCATTGCACTAAAACCTGAATCGTCCACTGACATCACAACAGATCCTTACTTGGTTGCCGATACTTTTGCTAAGCAATTCCAAAAGTCCTATGTCAGAGAACCAGACACCCCAATGCCGCAGGTAAAGGTACAGAAGGTACTGAATTTCATCGAAGATATAAAATTTACCCCGGAAAAAGTTTCAGAATTCTTGAAAACATTTGACGACACGACTTCAATGGGACCAGATGAAATTCCAGCAATATTTCTAAAAAAATGTGCGCCTGACATATGTAACCAGTTGTCTCATATTATGAACATATCATTTAGCAATGGAAAATTACCACAGGATTGGAAAATAGCAACTGTTACCCCGATATACAAAAAAGGCGACAAGTTGTGTGCTGCAAACTATCGACCTATACGTTTGACTAGTATCATTTGCAAAACCACGGAAAAAATCATTGCTCAAGAAATCAGATCATTCCTGAGCCAAGAAATAGTAATAATTGATGAACAGCATGGGTTCACGCAACGACGGTCCACTGTGACAAATCTCGTGACATGCCTCGGTAAATGGACGAGCGACTGGAACGAGGGATGCCCGACTGATGTTGTTTATTTAGATTACGAGAAGGCATTTTAAAACGTCTGACTCACAAGATGGAACACTTCGGAATCCGTGGAAAGCTACTGGCGTGGATGCGAGACTTTCTAACTGGTAGGACGTTCACAGAGAGAGTTGGAGAATGTCATTCTGAACCGCATAAAGTCCTCAGTGGAGTCCCCCAAGGTTCAGTGCTGGGTCCTATTGCATTTGGTATATTCCTGACTGACCTAAAAGCAATTATGGAATTAGATTTTGCTCTATTTGCCGACGACACCAAGTTTTTCGCAAACCCACTCATAGCTTACCAGAACATCCAAGACAGCCTTAACTCTACAGTGCAGTGGACCAAGGAGTGGCTGCTTTCTCTCAATGCAGATAAATGAACTGTCCTACATATCGGATCTCGAAATCCACGGCTAGCATATACGATTGAGGGGAAAACAGTACAGCCAGTTATGACCCAGAAAGACCTCGGCATCACTATCTCCTGGGACCTCAAATGGGAAACCCACATAATCGAAATAGTTAAGAGAGCAAACTCACTTCTATATTTAATAAGAAAAGCTTTTACCACTATCACCAGTGAACTTTTCCTCAAGCTCTATAAAACCTACATTCGCCCGCTCCTCGAATACTCCTACCAGGTATGGAATCCTTACTTTCGGAAGGATATAGAGCACCTGGAAAGAGTTCAGAGAAGAGCAACAAAGTTGGTGCTATCGCTGAGGAATAAACCATACGAAGTACGACTGAAAGAACTTCGCCTGACAACATTAGAGGAACGTAGGCAGCGAGGAGATTTAATAAAAAGCTACAAAATGCTTCACAGTTATTACAGTGTGCCCAACCTCGAGAGCATGTATACCCTGAACACCAATAAGCAACTCAACTGCGTGGACACTCGTTGAAGCTAAATAAGACAATTGCAGCATCGAACCCCAGGAAATATTTTTTGACAAATCGTGTAGTGGATGCTTGGAATGCGTTGCCAGAGGATGTGATCAGTGCTATCTCTGTCAATAGCTTTAAAAATAAACTGGACATTTTTCTTAGTGCAAAGTCACAGTCACAAGTTTAAAAACAAGTGCATGTGATATACACGCATCAGCCTTAAGCTGCTAGTGTATAATATAATAATAATAATAATCAACGACAGTATAGCGCATTTTAAATTCTTTGGACCACTTGTATGCTTGCGTTTTCCACATTGTCCAGTCTTCCGAGGCTACCGTTAACATTTTCAATGCTTTCGCACATGATATTTTGTTAGAAACACGAAATTTCAGGCAGAATCTTTGCTCGACTAAATTCAACATGGCGAAATTCGCAGAATACACCAAACAATGACTTGTTTACAGAGCTGTTATGCACAAACTATAATATGACAGATTGCACTCAAAAATGTCACGTCAATAATTGACAGAAGTACCAATATAGAAAAAAAATATTTTGACAATATGTCAAGCTCTGTGCTGTGCTATGAGAAATTCCGTGTACATTTTGATCATGAGGTAGATAAAGATGTTAATTTTAATTTAGTATACAGGTTTCATATATATATATATATATATATATATATATATATATATATATATATATATATATATATATATATATATATATATATATATATATATATATATATATATATATATATATATATATATATATACCTTAATTTTTTTATTAATATTCATTATATAAAATTCATTATATAATAAAGTAGGCATTTTTATTTTTAAATAGGCGAATAGATGGCAGTCTAACTTCCATATTATTTCTATGATTCAGCCTTTATAAAAATACGATATATGGCACTAATTTTATAATCGACCATTCGGCTACCCGATTCCGGGTGAGGATGCTACCACACCAATCGATCGAAGGTAGACTGTATCAGTGGACGTCGATCGTCAGTTGTTAGTGTGGCAACAACTGACAATCGACTGATCCATTCTACCGTCGATCGATGAATTCGATCGATTGGTGTGGTAGCGCCCTCAAGAGCCGGGCAATGGATGCCGTGGTCTGCCATAGATTCAGTAGACACCGTATCACTGCTACCTAAGGGAGAGTATCGCGCAAGCGACCTAGAATCTGTAACCAGTCGGGAGTAAGGAGGTATCCAGATGTTTATTTCCAGACGGAGATATCACTCCAAAGTGGTAGTCAGGGAGCGAGGCTGCCCGGTAGATACCTTTCCCGGTGCCTTGCCGTAAGGCGTTGATCTTTGACGGGCATGTTGGCATAGATTTGTATTGTCTCGGTATTCTACGCTCATCCCACGGCTGAAAACGATGTCATATCTCTATACCAGCCTGGGGTGATGGGTTCGCCCGTTGCATTAGAAACTGCCCAACTATGGCATTAAGCCCTATATAATCAACTTTATGGTGTCTAATGAAGGACTAGAAAGGTGTTGGAATAGTAAATGAAAGAAAAACAAATGAATTCAATACTTTTATTTCTACACATTTCATACACTGGTATCGCATAGATACTCAAGTTTGTATTTATTTACTAAGTAACGATATTGGTAACCGTTTGGAGAGCTTATTTTATTACCCATTGAATGCTTAGGTCCCAAGCATATGTCATTCTAGGTGCCTGAACAGCTACTTCCTTCACGTTTAAATGGAAGTCCCACGCAATATTATGTAGTCGGCATCCAAACCATCTGCCAACTACTTACCATTGCATGGTTAGCATTCAATGTGTTAAATAACCTAATCACCGTTAATAACATTGATTGTAATATATGAGATTTAATCTTAGCTTTTCTAGCTATGGTGTAATCATTACAGAGGAGATTAATTTTGGGTCGTTTCTCATAGTTATCCAGGGTACAAGGAGTAAGTAACATACATGCATCGTGTTGACGTTTCAATCTTGAATGAGCGCATTATGTATCACAAAAATAACAAAAGTAAAAGAAACTATATATTTTCAGTGATAATAATGACTATACTTAAAAAGCTAAGCTTATCATTCTTCTGTATAGACTTGATACCATGTTGAACCTTTAAGACATTGTTCAAAAAGAAGTTTTATTATTGAGCTTCAACATTTGATGGGTATGGCACCTAAAGTAAAAGACGTCTTTGGAATTCTTAATACTCACTTACATTGAAATAAAAAACAAGTAAACAAAAATGTACAAATACAAACATTTCCTAATAGACGCTCCTGGATTAAGTAACTGCTCATTTTTATACTATTCCCATTCGTTTGGAATATATTAAAATGGTGCTGGGTTTGCAAAAGAAATGTATGGTAAATTAGCTTTCGGCGAGTGGAACTTTATGGTTTTGTGACGGAAGTTGTTCATTTTTAGTTATTAAGCTAAAGTTATCGTGGGATTTTTAAAAATGGTTTTTTTTAGCGTTGAAAACAAAACCCTTCTCAACATCGCAAGTTCATAAAATTAGTTTCGCGGAAAGCAAATTTTTCCATTTTTTTTTTAATAAACAAACGAAGGGTTACATTATACGTTAATTATATTTCTAGATTTACTAACTTAATATATGACCTTTTTAGGCAGGTAATTTAATTTATGACCTTTCCAGGGTTTGTTTAAGAAAAATATATTTCGTCCGTAAACCAAATATAGTTGAGTTTCTAAAAAAAGAGAGATTTTACTTATTTCTTAACCCCTCGCGGCCCGCGGTTTGAATTTTAATGTGTGCCTTACGGCCCGTAAGAAATTCGCGAGTCTCAAAAAAAAGATGGCGTTTCAGAAAAAAAACGATTACTCCGAAACTGTCACACCGATCGTCTAAAAAAGACCTGTTTTATGTTCCTATTGAAATTTGCTATTAGATATTTGTAACGTCGTTATGTAAAGCAATAAAGATTATTCATAATTATTAGTCGATTAAATAATCCATAATTAGCGGTCGGCCTCGCCTGGCCATTTCGGGCCGTCTGGGGTTCGACGGTAAATATCAATTCTGGACGTTTCGGGCCGTCTGGTACGCGAGGGGTTAAGGAAAAAAGTATTTAAAAAAATTAATCTCATTGTTTTTTCCCCATACTTCAGAATGAGTTTTTAATTATTGACATCCTTCCTTATAGTGGGTGAATCAGTATGACAAACTAAGCAACTTTTAATAAAATTTTTAGAAAAATATATTTTTGAAAAATAGTTTAGGCCGAATACTAAATAATGAATATTCGGCCAGGCTATCGGCCGAAGCACCGAATATTCGGCTGCTGAATGTTCAGCGTAAGATATGTGCATAATTGTGCACATAATTGCGCGTGACAGGTTATAATGTCTCATTGGTTGCCACTTTTCTTGACTTGCGATTCAAAACTAATTTCCTGTGATTGGTTCAAACGGAAAGAACATACAAAAAATCTTTTAGAAGCTCTGAAAATAAGTTGTGATGAGTCTAAGGTGATTTTTCTCCACTTCATAAGAAAAGAAAAACTAATGAAAATGATAAAACAATTAAAATACACGACAGATTCTGGAACTGTTTTGAGGAAGTCGCTACAGATAATATGCAAAATGATGAGGGTGTTGAGAAAAGTTCTACTGCACATTAGATTGCTTTTTATTTGAAAACTGTTCGTCTAGATCGGACGGGAGACCCCTTACAAGTGGTGGTCAGCAAACGCAAAGCAATATCCAAGACCGACAAAATTCGCAGCGATTTATCTATCAATCTCCTGGCAGTAGTGTTTATAGTGAGAGGCTATTTTCAGAAGCAGGAATTGCTCACGAGAAAAAGCGCAATCTTTTAAAACCAACCAATGCTGAAAAAAATATTTTCATTTATCATAACCTACCACTAATATATTTCAAGTATTTATATTATTAAAAATATAATTTGTGATTAAAATAGAGATACATTTTTGAGTGCGTTTTTTCATGGTATTCGGTATCCGCCGAATTGTATGTAGTATTTGGACGAATACCGAATATTTAAAAAAGTGGACGAATAGGCTGAATACCGAATAGTACCGAATATTCGTGGCATCACTAACAAAACGCTATGAGCATGATGCGCTATCTAGCCATAGGTAAAATATCGCTAATATTCTTTATTAGCGATGTTTTACCTGCTACTATATGGTGCAGCGCTCTTAGTGCTTCTCAAACTTTTCTTAAATAGATAAAATTAAAAAATTCAATAAAAAAAAAAAACTTTGTTTTTTTCCAAAAAAAACTATCAAAAGTTGCTTATTTTGTTGTATTGTTTGACCCACTACATGGATGTCACTAATTAAAAACTCATTATGTATAACTTAATATAATGGAAGCGTATGGGAAACGAAAAACTGTGACAACCAACCACCGTAACATACAATAAATGCAAAATATTGTGCATGATCTCTAATTGGTGTTTTATAAAACATTTATATTAACCTCTAGGATCGATTATGTAGTAAACTACGGCTGATAAACGACATTACTCTTGTAGATAGTAATAAAATCCTTATACAACAAATTTAAAGCATCATGGCGAGCCATCCGAGTATTAGGCAAGTCCCACCAATTGGCGTTAGTCTCTGGAACGTTTTGTCTTCGGTAAAGGCGTGGTAATAGCAAGTACCGCAGAACAGTGTCATGCCGATTATGAAGAAGGAACCACACTGTACAAAGAAGAAAACAAATGATTACGTTGGAAGGGACGAAGCTTAACCCGTTGAGTATGAGTCAACCAAATCTGGTCGCGAAACAATTATCCGTTGAGTACGAGTCGACCAAATCTGGTCGCGCGTTTTTTTCACTTCTTTGACGTTCTCACATTTATTCATAATTATCTAATTGTTTTACAAAATGATATTTCAATATTCTATATTCGAAATTTCAATGCAATCATTGTGCAGTTGTTCTTTTTATGATTGGTGTAGTAGTTTCGTAGTTATAGTACTTTAAGTCGATGTCGCCGAAAATCCTGCAAAAGAGACAGATGCATCCATGAAAATACCCATTTACTCCAAGGGTTAAGAATCACCTGATAAGTGGAAGGTTTGTATGGGAGAGCGGTCGACCTAGGTCTACTTAATCGCAACGTTATCTAAACTGCATATGTTTGAAAACATGCCTCATAACTAAAAAACACCTTACGTTTTAAGTTGCTTAGTTGATCAAAACATTTTGATTCGTGCGTCCATCGGTTAATAAACGATAATTATTGATATACATACAAAATGTCTGCATAGGAAATTATCACATCCCTGCAAACTCATGGACTCAAAAAAAATCAAAATGAGAGTGGGACATTTCATTCGTTTGAAATAGATGCAGTATTTATGAAAATCAATTATTGATAAACAAAAAAAGCTAAGAAAGTTCAACTCTTCGCTGCAATCTATGACTACTAGACATTGACTTATAAATGTTATTTTAATGTTGTAACAATGTTTGTTTTTTTATTTTATTTTATCAGTCCAATTTATAAATAGTATTTTAATATTGTAATAATGCTCGTTTTTTATCTTATCGTTTTTGTGACCCGTGCATATTCTTTAAACGTACTGTAAAATGCTATCTTGAAGAAGATACTGTAAATCTGTCGCAAAATTCGCGCGAAAAAAACGACACTGCGCCCTTTGTATTTTATGTTCAATTTTGTATATAAAAACTAACAATATCTTTTTTTTATGAAATCTCTCTTGTTACCTAATAATTTGTCTTGTTAGTCATGTATATTATATATTTATATAATATATAATTCGTCCAAAGTAGTTAATTTTACCAAACAATCTCTCGTCTTCTCCCAAAATTGAATAAAAATTGTTTTTGACTGTTTATGGCTGTTATTTTATATTTAATATTTATTTATACGTATACCTCGATAAATATTATACTATTTATATTATACAAGAATTTATATTATATTATAGAATATTATATTATACAAGAATTTTATCTGGTAATAATTAGATAAAATTCTTGTGAGTTTTATAACAAAATAATAGTTATAAAAGCAACTTGAAAAGCTGAATATTTTCACCTCACAATGGCGTGTTTTCAACACTGGAAAATTCGTTTGTAGGTGGTGTTAGCGCACGCCAGAGGCGTAGCTAGGGGGGGCAGGGGGGTACATATGTCCCTGGGCGCCACAGCTTAGGGGGCCCCAAAATGAGGATCGATTTAAACTAACTTTTGTATTTTAATTTTATAAAAATGAATGTATTTAAAAAGTGATAAACAAAAAATTAAAAATCTTGAATGTTCAAAAAATTTGTGACATTACAACCCTGGTCTGTAATCTGTATACATGCGACGTTTGATATTTTTCTGGTACACCGTACTTGGAAAAATTGACCGCGTTCAGAAAAGGTTACAGGATCCAACTATGAATTTTAAGGAAGCAGCATCTGATCTTGAATCGCTGGAGCAAGAACTTGTCAGAATTCGTGATAATTTAAGCCAGATTGCAGTAGAAAATGCAAAAATAAGATGCACAACTTGGGAAATCGAGGTCGATAGAAGAATTAGACGAAGTAGAAGGATGCCAGGAGAACTAGCAAGAGATGCAGGACTATCTTCAGAACAAGAAATCGCACGTATATTAAAAAGTGTAATTGATAGACTTCAACAAGAAATATCAGTACGGTTTTTACGTTTAAAAAACCTTAATACCAAGCCGTCGGGCTCTACTCCGGGTCCCGATGGTATTCCCTATTTAGTATACAAAAAATGCCCCTGCCTTCTGCAATATTTAGGATCCATCTTCCGAAATATATGGAATAGCGGTGTAGTCCCACAGAATTTTGGCCGAGCGACAGTCATCTTAATTCCGAAGGTCCCAGTTTGCACCGGACCAAAGGACGCTCGGCCCATTGCTCTCACAGACACTGTGGCCAAAATCTTTTTTAGCATAGTCCACACGAGGATGAGCGAATTCATGCACCGGAATGAGTACCTTGGAGTATCAGTTCAAAAAGGCTTCATGCGCGGCGTCTCGGGCTGCCTCGAGCACAACTCTCTCCTGGCTGCTGCCATCAAGGATGCGAGACAGCACGAACGCCAAATCAATGTATGCTGGCTCGACCTAGAGAATGCCTTTGGGTCAGTCCGACACAGTCTCCTCCACTTTGCACTCCGCTGGTACAACTTCCCACCAGTCGTGCGTGACATTGTAGCCTCCTACTACAACTGTCTGACTTTCCATGTTAAAACGCAAGAATGGACTACCCGCTCTATACCATATTCAATTGGACTATTTCAGGGCTGTTGCCTCTCCCCGACGATTTTTAATATAGTTTTTAATATACTTCTGGAAAGCCTGAGCCAGTTTGACAGGAAGTGGGGCTACCGTTTTAAAACAGACGGCCAATACACCTCGTCGTGCCTCGCTTTTGCCGACGACCTAACTTTCATCACCAGAAGCCCTAAGCAGCTTTCCCTGCTATTACAGAAAGTGGAGCTTTTCTGCGACTGGTCAGGCTGTATAAATGTGAAGCCCTCCAAATGTTTTTGCCTTGGACTCGCCCGCATGGGCACAAAATTTACATCCTATGACCCCAAATTGGTCTATAAGGGCTCTAATATCTCCCTTATAGACCCAAACAATCATTTCAAATTCCTCGGCAGAAAAATCACCCATCAGGGAAAAGACGTCTCGGGCGATCATGTTATAGAGCATTTCAAAAGTTGCCTGGCGAAAATAGATGCCTTGCTAATTTCTGGCCCTCGTAAGGCCTGGATCTATGACAATTATCTAACGTCACATTTGTCATGGCCCTTTCTTATTTACGATTTTACCAAAACCCAACTGTCCCGTCTAGATGCACTGGTGACAGCTAGTTTAAAATCCTGGCTGTCCTTAGCCAAACCAGCTGACCCCTCGACTCTCTTCAGGTCCAAACAAAATTTTGGGCTAGCGCTTAAACTGCCCTCTCTGCTCTACGCCAACTCCAGAATAACCAAAAATTCGATTCTGTGCAATTCCAAAGATCCGGCAATATCGAAGCACGTAATAAGTGGCTGTAGTGATTCAAATGAACTACAAGCCCGCGTAGACTTCCACAAAAGGTTCCTTACTGGAATCAGCCAGAATGGCACTGGTCTGGGGTATGGCAGTACAACCACGAGCGACGTGGACTTGAAGAAGTCTCTTTTGCGGGGAGATTACGACAGCAAGAGTATGGCTCATGCTATTGGCCTTCAATGCCAGAATGACTGGACAACAATTGGTGACTTTTGCATTCCGCCTCCAATGCACTGGAAGGTAATGCTCTATGACTGGACGCCAGAGATGCTGAAATTTTATTTGAATGCCTTTCAGCATACACTTCCAGACCCCAGTAACCTCGCTCGTTGGAGCTTTGCCGAGGATAGTTTTTGTCCCCTCTGTAGCAATACCCCTTGCACAGCTAGACACATTCTAGCTGGCTGCAAGGTGGCCTTAGATCAAGGACGGTACACTTACCGCCATGACAAAGTTCTCGCTGTTATTCGCGAGGTAATTAGTCTCTCAGTGGCTCGTGCCAACAAGGGTTTGACAGTATCCTCCAAACCCCCAATACAGTTTGTGCGGGATGGCTCTAAAGGCAAAAAACATTTAACTACAAAACCTTTCTCAATAATCGAGAAAGCTACAGATTGGACTCTGGAGGTTGATTCGGTCTCTAAGCAGTATAAATTCCCTGAAAGTCTCGGATGCACAGCCCTCCGTCCAGATATAACTCTTTACTCTCTATCTCGGAAGGTGGCTCTTATTGTAGAATTAACTGTTCCATGGGAATCAAATATCCCAAAAGACCACGAGTACAAATTAAATAAATACCATGATCTTGCAAATGCCGTAACCCGGAACGGCTTCACTGTTCACCTTCACGCGGTGGAAGTTGGCGCTCGTGGCCTGCCAGCTAAATCTCTATTTCACCTCTTTAAAGATCTTGGCCTTTCCAGAAAAATAATCAACTCTTTCTTAGAAAAATTATCTAAAACTGCGATTTGCGCATCTCAAATTCTATGGCTTCGAAGGGGGAGTGAATGGGTGGCAAGGTGAACGCTCACATGTGGCAAGACAGCTGTCCTAAACCTACCACAGCCGGTTCGTAAGTCCGGAATCCACTGCTCACCCCCCAGAAGTGTAAAAAATAGTATTATGATGGGCTCGACTCCGGTCGGTGAATTCCATGGCAGCTCCGTTTGTATTTATTATTTATTTATTTATTATTATTGGATTTCTGCTAGACGTAAAAAGTCTTCTGGCTGAGACAAACATCGATTCACTTCATCAAAATTGTTTAGATTTTGGAAATTTCTACGATACCGACGTCAATGGTCACGAATTGTTCACAGAAATCGGAGACTGCAAAATACTGCTCAATACCCGTACTAAAATTCTACCAGAAACTCCTTTAGACCTTCTTGGTTTTATTGTATCATATGGAGATGACGTGTTTCCCAATATGCGTATTTCACTGCAAATTCTTTTAACAATTGCTGTTTCAATTGCAAATTGTGAGCCTTTCAGCAAACTAAAGCTTTATTTATCATATTTACGTGCTTCAATGGGACAAGATCGTCTGAGTGATCTTGCACTCCTTAGCATCGAAAGACAATATAATAAATAAATACAAACGGAGCTGCCATGGAATTCACCGACCGGAGTCGGGCCCATCATAATACTATTTTTTTTACACTTCTGGGGGGTGAGCAGTGGATTCCGGACTTACGAACCGGCTGTGGTAGGTTTAGGACAGCTGTCTTGCCACATGTGAGCGTTCACCTTGCCACCCATTCACTCCCCCTTCGAAGCCATAGAATTTGAGATGCGCAAATCGCAGTTTTAGATAATTTTTCTAAGAAAGAGTTGATTATTTTTCTGGAAAGGCCAAGATCTTTAAAGAGGTGAAATAGAGATTTAGCTGGCAGGCCACGAGCGCCAACTTCCACCGCGTGAAGGTGAACAGTGAAGCCGTTCCGGGTTACGGCATTTGCAAGATCATGGTATTTATTTAATTTGTACTCGTGGTCTTTTGGGATATTTGATTCCCATGGAACAGTTAATTCTACGATAAGAGCCACCTTCCGAGATAGAGAGTAAAGAGTTATATCTGGACGGAGGGCTGTGCATCCGAGACTTTCAGGGAATTTATACTGCTTAGAGACCGAATCAACCTCCAGAATCCAATCTGTAGCTTTCTCGATTATTGAGAAAGGTTTTGTAGTTAAATGTTTTTTGCCTTTAGAGCCATCCCGCACAAACTGTATTGGGGGTTTGGAGGATACTGTCAAACCCTTGTTGGCACGAGCCACTGAGAGACTAATTACCTCGCGAATAACAGCGAGAACTTTGTCATGGCGGTAAGTGTACCGTCCTTGATCTAAGGCCACCTTGCAGCCAGCTAGAATGTGCCTAGCTGTGCAAGGGGTATTGCTACAGAGGGGACAAGAACTATCCTCGGCAAAGCTCCAACGAGCGAGGTTACTGGGGTCTGGAAGTGTATGCTGAAAGGCATTCAAATAAAATTTCAGCATCTCTGGCGTCCAGTCATAGAGCATTACCTTCCAGTGCATTGGAGGCGGAATGCAAAAGTCACCAATTGTTGTCCAGTCATTCTGGCATTGAAGGCCAATAGCATGAGCCATACTCTTGCTGTCGTAATCTCCCCGCAAAAGAGACTTCTTCAAGTCCACGTCGCTCGTGGTTGTACTGCCATACCCCAGACCAGTGCCATTCTGGCTGATTCCAGTAAAAAACCTTTTGTGGAAGTCTACGCGGGTTTGTAGTTCATTTGAGTCACTACAGCCACTTATTACGTGATTCGATATTGCCGGATCTTTGGAATTGCACAGAATCGAATTTTTGGTTATTCTGGAGTTGGCGTAGAGCAGAGAGGGCAGTTTAAGCGCTAGCCCAAAATTTTGTTTGGACCTGAAGAGAGTCGAGGGGTCAGCTGGTTTGGCTAAGGACAGCCAGGATTTTAAACTAGCTGTCACCAGTGCATCTAGACGGGACAGTTGGGTTTTGGTAAAATCGTAAATAAGAAAGGGCCATGACAAATGTGACGTTAGATAATTGTCATAGATCCAGGCCTTACGAGGGCCAGAAATTAGCAAGGCATCTATTTTCGCCAGGCAACTTTTGAAATGCTCTATAACATGATCGCCCGAGACGTCTTTTCCCTGATGGGTGATTTTTCTGCCGAGGAATTTGAAATGATTGTTTGGGTCTATAAGGGAGATATTAGAGCCCTTATAGACCAATTTGGGGTCATAGGATGTAAATTTTGTGCCCATGCGGGCGAGTCCAAGGCAAAAACATTTGGAGGGCTTCACTTTTATACAGCCTGACCAGTCGCAGAAAAGCTCCACTTTCTGTAATAGCAGGGAAAGCTGCTTGGGGCTTCTGGTAATGAAAGTTAGGTCGTCGGCAAAAGCGAGGCACGACGAGGTGTATTGGCCGTCTGTTTTAAAACGGTAGCCCCACTTCCTGTCAAACTGGCTCAGGCTTTCCAGAAGTATATTAAAAACTATATTAAAAATCGTCGGGGAGAGGCAACAGCCCTGAAATAGTCCAATTGAATATGGTATAGAGCGGGTAGTCCATTCTTGCGTTTTAACATGGAAAGTCAGACAGTTGTAGTAGGAGGCTACAATGTCACGCACGACTGGTGGGAAGTTGTACCAGCGGAGTGCAAAGTGGAGGAGACTGTGTCGGACTGACCCAAAGGCATTCTCTAGGTCGAGCCAGCATACATTGATTTGGCGTTCGTGCTGTCTCGCATCCTTGATGGCAGCAGCCAGGAGAGAGTTGTGCTCGAGGCAGCCCGAGACGCCGCGCATGAAGCCTTTTTGAACTGATACTCCAAGGTACTCATTCCGGTGCATGAATTCGCTCATCCTCGTGTGGACTATGCTAAAAAAGATTTTGGCCACAGTGTCTGTGAGAGCAATGGGCCGAGCGTCCTTTGGTCCGGTGCAAACTGGGACCTTCGGAATTAAGATGACTGTCGCTCGGCCAAAATTCTGTGGGACTACACCGCTATTCCATATATTTCGGAAGATGGATCCTAAATATTGCAGAAGGCAGGGGCATTTTTTGTATACTAAATAGGGAATACCATCGGGACCCGGAGTAGAGCCCGACGGCTTCCTCTTTACTTGATTAAGAATCTCATCTAGTGATGGAGGTTGAGAAGCAAAAGCTACCGTAGGCAGGGGCGGAGGTGTAATGCTCTATCAATTTTGACGTAATTGATGAGTTTGCGACAGTCAAATCGAGGAAGATCAATTTATAGTAGAATTCCAATTCATATATACTACACATACACACTCACGGACCAGTACAATAAATATGTATAGAATTTAGTTTTTATTAGCATTTAGTAATTTTAATAATTAATTAGTATTTATTTTAGTATTTTAGTGTTTATTAAATAAATTGTTTCAATCCATAAAAATAAATTTTAGTTTCTATTCTATATATATTATGGAACGCCAATTTGGTAAAAACTAAAGTCCTATTATCCCATTACAATTTAATTGTATTCAGAAAAAATTGAATTGCAATGGGATAATAGGACTTTAGTTTTTAACAAATCGGTGTTCCAAAATATTAACTGAAAATAAAATTTTTTTAGGTGACTCCGGCCCCAATGAGTCTTCAGACTCTCGATACGAGAAGGGGCGCAGATTTTGTGTCTTGTCCCCGGGCGCAAATTACCCTAGCTACGCCACTGGTGCACGCAAACTAATGTATAACGGTGGCTTATTCAATGACAGGCAACTTTTACCGCAGTGGAGGGAGAAATATATCCGATAATGGCATAAATACGGAGATTGCCCACTGCGAATTGTCACAACAGAAAAACGACCAAATGGTGGTAATGGTATCCCAGAGGTTAAGGTTACATTTAGGTGAGCCGCACTGCAACGCCTACGGCTACAAATCCGCATACCATTTTGGTATATTTTGTACGAATCATCATGAGCGATATGGAGAACATGGCAACAGTATAGCTCATGCCTTTTACCTCAAATATCATAATGACTAGAATAGTTGGTGACTGTGTTGAGATCATGGTATTTATTTAATTTGTACTCGTGATATTTTAGGATATTTGATTCCCATAGAATAGTTAATTCTACAATGTTTTAGTAAAGAGTTATTACTGGACGGAGGGCTGTGCATCCGAGACTTTCAGGGAATCGATACTGCTTAGAGAGCGTATTAAACTGCATTCGACGAGAGATAATGGGCCCAGTGCAGTTGAGCCATTATGACCCATGTGTTGGGTTGGCCGAACCCACGGGTCAACACTCATCCGGCAGCCTTCAAGCAGAAGTGCGAGCCCGGGTAGGCCTCGTGCCTGTGGGCCATATCCCCTGGGAATCCTACTTTAGGCGCTCCTGGACGTTTTGCGCAATGTGCGGCGTTAGCCAATTGACTGTGCATTCCGACTGATAGCCTGGGGAGTATAGAAATGGCTTTGTTTCCTATAGAAGAGCATAGGTCGCTTATCTTGTGGCAGCTGCTCTCGAAATGACTATTCGACTACCCGATACCGGGTGAACAGTCAAGCTAAGGACGCCGCGATCCGTGAGAGATTCGGTAGATACCGAATCACCGCTACACAAGGGAGAGGACCGCGCAAGCTACCTCGAACCCGGAGAAATCTGGCTGTAACTGAAAGTAAGAGCGCAAGTGTCGAACCGGGTTTCTCGTGGTAAGGTTCTTACGGGCGATAGGCGTAACTAGACAGTGGACTGTTTTCGTCCCAAGTCTTCTACGCTTACCTCACGGGAGACAGAACATTCAAATATCGTTAAAACTTCCCGAGGTGAAGGGTTTGCCGTTGTAGTTGACAGCTCCAGTTGCTTAGAGACTGAATAGACATCCAGAATCCAACCTGAAGCTTTCTTGTTAAGTAGGCAGCTCTGGCAGCTGATACAATGATAGAAAATATAAATACCCAACTAACATACGATCAGAATGGGAATACTCACGATGTACGGCCTCTTTGCCAGGGGACACGCGAGCAATGCAAGCGTGTGGATAAAATGAAAACGGTTTGCTGTCTCGTATATTCTCTTCAGGTCAATCTTGCTGTCGGCAGGGTACTGCTTATGAGCGCCGTAGGCACCAACAATCACGGCCGAAGCGCCCAGCAGACCAGCGATCCTCACAAACGGGCCGGCTTCGCTGGCTAATTGCCCCAAAGGAATAGGCTTCATGACAATGGTAGTTGCGCTGGTTTCGTTACTTCTCGGCCTCAAAATACCCTAAATAAGACAAATGTAACACTTGATTAGACAGAAAGATACACTGAAATATTTCAAACGCGTGCAAATGAATAGTATTGGCAGAAAGTCTAACCGATATGCTGAGTAAGCTGCCAACTTGGTCGACAACTGGATTGTGTATGAGAAGGTTTAAATACTCATTCAAATTTATCATGATGATTTAAATGATAATTTATCAAGATCACTCACTGATTGGAAATTACTTTCTGTGACTATTTTGCACGACAATTTCAATCTTGACAGCAACGGGAGGATTTTTCGACTGTCACTGGGTAGTGTGATAAGCAACGGTTTTAATCTAAGATAATGATAGATAGATAGACTGACGGTCGTTAGTCTGCTGGTCCAAGCGAAATACTAAAAGTAATAACTAAAAAAATGAAGACTTTTTGAAAAATGAAGAAAAAATTAAAAAAATGAAGACTAAAAAAAAGAATGAAGACTAAAAAAAAGAAGATTTTTAAAAATTATAATTTTTAATTTTCATTTATCTATAACATACATAATTAATAATTAATTAATTACTAAATATTGATTAAAACTAGTAGTGTTGTAGGAATAAGTAGAGAGCTTAACTATTCAGTAAAAAAAGGTAGTGGCCGATGTGGATTATACGGCCTCACTAGGTCCAGGCCTGTGTCGAGGCAGTAGTATAGTATTTTTATTATTTATTTAATAACCATTTTTTAGATACAGTTTTTAATAAAATCCAGCCAAACCCAATGCTTACCTGCTGGAGATTATGATATGGTGACTTTCAGTGCGACTTTTGTGGCCATCTTTATCATATTATAATATATATGCTGCAATTACATTAGTTAAGATTAGTCGGCACAGAAAGCCACCCCCTCGATAATATTTACATAAAAATGTGAGATGTACTTAATGCTAATATGTATGCGTGTATGAATCTTAATGATATACAATATATAACTTTAAACTTTCCAATTTACAAAAACAAAGACTATATCATAACAGTTTACAACAAAACAGTTGACAATAAAAGAATGTGCTTTAGAATAAATGAGTAGATACGAATACGATGCTATGTATTTTCACAATATTTTTAAAAGTCGTTATGAGCATACATGTTAAGTATGTTAATTTTCGCAATATTTTAAAAGTCGTTATGAGCATACATGCAAATAAACTCGAATGGATCTCTTGAAATACCGATGTTTTAATCGCTTTTAATCTTTCAGGCAATTTATTAAAAAGCTCCGCTTCGAATAGTTTTGTTTATTTTTAAGGTAAAAATACGCAAATAGCGAGAATAAATAACAAAAGTAATGCCAACCAAACCTAATAACTCATATCACATATGGGATAGTGTTGCCACGTCAAACTAATTTTCCCTCAATTCAAATTATATCCTCTTCTTTTGCTAAACTACTTATGATCAAAAGGAGCAAGAGCAATCAATCAAACGCGGTATAGGTATATGGTTTTGGCCACATATGTTTGTTTTGGAATATATGCAGTATAGGAAGCTTTCTCAAATGCCGAAAAAAACACTACTAGATTCGATCATTGTAAAGCCAAATGTAATAGAAAAAAGCCTCGAACGCGTAATATTTCGAGACAAAACAAAATCAAATTTACATACAAAAAAAAAGTTTATTTACTTAGTTTGTAAGATTGTTTAAAAAAACTAACCTAACCTACCGCCATAGGTGTTTAAGTATTATTTAAAAACTAACTTAACCTACTGAAATGTATGGGTTTGAGACACTTATTTGAATGTCTATATCTCGCTTATTTGTTGAGATCCAATATACGTATATTATTGCAGATTCGGAATCAGCGTGGTGAATATAGCCGGGTTAAGTTAAAAATCAACAATATAGAACAGGTTCCTATAATGCAGTTACCTTTGTTTTTATGCACCGACCTTTGTATTATTATTTTGGTAGAAGAAAATCTCTTCTATCGATCAAAACACTTTCATCCATGGATTAATTCTAGTAGAGTATTTCCTCGAAAGAAAAAAACGCAGCTGTCAAATTTGAAAATCGGCGACATTTCTTTCCCGCTATAGGTTTAGAGGTTAGTATCATTATTATTTTATTTATAGTATAATTAGTCGTAAATTATCAGTATTATTGAGTTAAGCGTCCTCTCAGCAACCCATGCATACTAAAATCGATTAAAATAACAACCGTAAACACATTGTTTTCAATGCATTATCTTGTTGCGATAGGGGTACGATTAAAGAACGTTATTTTTGCAGTAAGTAAGTAAATATTATTAGCATTTTAAAAACCATGGACGCCGGGCTGGGGTTCTATAGGATACGGCAATATGCATTCTTGGAGACAGTGAGTGATATAAATAAAATTACAACTATTCATTATGGATACCTTAGCATCTTGAAGCTCGGAGTTCAGCCAAATAAATATATTCTTAGCACCATCAGCGGAAGTTGCTACAATCGCTATGGAAAATGTTTTCTTTCTAATCATGTAAAGCCCCACTGCTTGCAGAGCTGGGCACTAACCCGTTAATTGTTAATTGACTGGTCAAAAGCCAGCCTTCGCGTGCGAAAAACTGTTCTACAACTTTTTGGTCGATTTTGTAATAATTAATCGGTATTTATTAGGTATTGCTAACCAGTTGAACATTTTTGATTTTTTAACATCACCTTACTATATTCACCACGCTGATTCCGAAACTGCAATTAAATTTTGGCGGACTAAATAAATAAATATAATAAAGAGAGATATAGGCATTTAAAAAAGTGTGAAACACCTATATTTCGGTAGGATTATTTTTTTTATACCATCATAAAAACTTATTTAAATTTTTTAAAAATAAATAAATAAAAATCTGACTAGATTTTCTTTTAGATTTAGCATGAAAATGAACTAATTTAGTAGTCGGCTCTTTTTTTTTGAAAAATAGGCAAGGTAGCAACACCTGATATATTCCAATTAATCTTGATAGCCATGTATATTTTATATAATTTATATGGGGGCCGTCCGAAAGAGCTATGCGCAGGTCTGTTAAATGACGCAAAATGCCTATAGGCATTGTTAAAGCCGGTTAACAAAGTAATTTTTTTTTGTTAACAAATAAACAAGTTAGCTTTGGAAAGCATTTTCAGACTCGGTATTAATGCATTATAGAAACCTGCTCCACATTATTCAGACTACCTGTTCCCGACTATATTCACCATGCTGATTCCGCCTGCAATAATCTTTATTCAGCCTCAATAAATAAGCGAGAAGTAGCCTCAATAAATAAGCAATAAATATATACCGGTGTTCGTAGAACACGCGTTCTTTCGTTAGCGTACATACCTATACCTATTACTGTCGAGTATCACCAGGCGTGACATGTCACAGCACTTATGTCTGTAGTGGGGAGACCGAACGCCGGTCCCCGCACCTCAGTCACCGCTTACATTTAGCTCAGTCCCCAACTGTACATAATAAGGTAAGATAATATTAAAATATAAAAAGTATAAAAACTATAATATACATAATAATATATTTATTATGTATACATAGTGCCTGATATCGTTTCTTCGTGAACTAAAATTTAGCTCAGTCCCCAACTGTACATAATAAGGTAAGATAATATTAAAATATAAAAAGTATAAAAACTATAATATACATAATAATATATTTATTATGTATACATAGTGCCTGATCTCGTTTCTTCGTGAACTAAAATAGGAACTTAGTTCAACCGAACGAGATAGAGCATTACGTTAGAACGGAATATGAAATGAACTGTTGTCGATTTTCCTGCACCAAAACTACCTATCGAACTTATAGATGCCTGAATAAGTATGATCACATTTCATGCGGTGTTCGATTTAGCTGATTTACCCTCGGTAGGTAATTTAATGTGGAAAAGTGACAACCGCTTATTTCACATTCCGCTCTGATGTACTGCTCTGTCTCGTTTACATGAACAATTTCCGATTTTAGTAAGAGCCCAGATTTAGTTAGAACCCAGAATATACATAATAATTACATTATTTAACAGGCTAATAATCATTGCAACATTTTACAATATTTACTAGATGAAGAAATACTAATCAAGCTGAAGGCTGTGAAAGCATTTTAAATCCCTTCGAAGCAAGTATTTGATGATAATGAAATTACATATATCTAAACCTTGAAAATTTTGATTGTTTGATCTAAGCGCTCTATTAAAGTACATTTTGACAATAATTAGTATTGACCCTCGGTAGATGAAACAAGTCTCGAGTCCTGGTCTTACTATTTTGGATTCAATAACAAATTCTGCCAACAGAATAAGGACTATCTGTTTTATTAATCAAAATATTGGAAAGAAAACGTGTATCATATTGGAGACGCCTATCCTCGAGTGAGTCCATGTCTCTGAGTAACTTCCGGAGGTTTGAATCGATTCAAAATCGAGAAACTCAGGAAGTACCTCTGTAGTCTCAACTTTGTTTTTGTAGACTGTATGTTTTGAGGTGACCAAGTGATAGACCTTGCAATAACAAAATTATTTCCTGTCTTGGTTAGGCCGCAAACTTTCCAATCCAGCCTCGTAGCGTCTACGCACATACAGAGTGTTAAAATTCAGGGGTATTTATTAAAGGCAACAAATGTGGCGAGCACTCATTTATACAAAGAAATTTAAACACACTGGGCTATTGGCGATTATCCAGAGTCGTTGCGAAATAAACATTACATCTAAAATGTTTGCACATCTTTGGAATATTCTGTTTGTAAGAGCGCTCACCAGAACAGGACACCTGCAAGTCCAAATTCTTTGCCTTTTGTCTGTCCGCAATTTCTGGTGTTATATTCCTTTTTCTTATCCTACCCACAAAAAACAGATGTTTTAGCAATAATCGGAGTGAAATGTCGCATCTTACAATGGCTGTAACCCTCGATGGGTTCCATTCCTAGAATTTCCACCAAACTGGGCAATTCGAAGAAGCATAAAATTATATAAAATAAATTGAAAGCCGTTCGTTGCAAGATACTCAGTTCGTTGCAACCATTCGCCGTAACCGCTATTTGTTGTCGTAGAAAGCACAATTTCTTAGAAGTTTGTAGAGGTATATATATAATGTAATGTTATGTATATATACATAACATTACATATACATATATACATATACATATACATAACATGTTACATATACATATATACATATACATATACATACTTTACATATACATATATACATAACATGTTATGTATATATATAATGTAATATATGATGTAATGGTTTGTCTTATGTTTTTTATATAGAACGGCAACTTCTTGGTAAGAGCTTAATATTGTGATGATTCATCTTTCTTTTCAGATCAGAATAATTGCTGCCAAGCGCAAGAAACTCTGTAACGCCATGGATTTTAATTCAAACCTAGCACAGGTGCAGGGATTACTTACTAAATTGAACAACCTTCACCCGTTTTTGAAGATGAGGTATCGTGGAGGTATGACATCATCATATTTGCTCACGAGCTAGTACTAGGATCTGAAAATTTGGTGACTTAAGTTTATTATGAATTTATACTTATGGGGCTAAGCAGTATAACTTTCCTCGCAGTAAGACATTGGACTCTCACAGGCATATTGGCGTAGTTAGACGGCGGACTGTGTCGTCTCTAAGGGGTCGTCCATTAATCACGAGATGTTTTTTAACAACTTTTTAACCCCTTCCTCCTCCGTGGTAATACATGGTGAGGTTTTAGCTAATGCCCCCACTCCCCTCCCATCCAAAATCACGTGTATTTTTTTTGTACAAAGTACATATCTTTAAAAAAAACAGAATATTATCTTTAAATACAGATATAATCTAATTTCATTCTGGAAAATTAAGCAAGATGATCAGAATATCCAGACAGACATTAAGGTTGCAGGTTGTTTCTGACTGGCATAAAAATAATAAAGGAAAAGTGTAATCATGTGAAAAACATATAATTGTACTGGTACATGAATATACATATTTAATGGAGATTTTCCTCAGACCACGGATTAGCGAGACTTTCTTCAACACTAACAAGTGGATAAGCATCTTGCAAGTCAGCTGTTGGCACTGTGCTTTGTTGAAGATCAACGTTGGTCTCATCAAGCCACTCGGCATCATCATTTTCGGGCACTACGCAGAGAATCTCTCTCGATCTAGAGATCGATCGTTGCGTGAGGATGCTTGAAGGACGAACATTGTGCATCTCTGGACTATTATTGCTTGTGACATGAATTTACAGTCCACACCGCTGGCACGTCCTTCCCGCAAGCTGCTGACGATCATTCTTAAAAAATAAATACACATGATATCTCATTACACCCCCCCTCCCCCTTGTGATTTTTTGAATCCCCCTTCTCCTTTCGAGCCTCATGTGATTGATGGACGTTCCCTAAATGGTGGGTTCGCCCGTAGTAGTTGACAACTCTAAAGTGTCTTTTATACAGGGCAAGTTTTTAAATAGTGACATTCTTCTGGGGGTGAATCAGTACAACGAAGTAAATAACATAAAATTTTGGAAAAAACAAAGAAAAGCCTTTTTTTTGTCCTTTGTGTATATTTTATCTATTGAAGAAAAGTTTGAAAACCGTTGAGCGTGCTGCGCCATCTAACGGTAGGTATTATATCGCTAATAAACAATATCAGCGATATTTTACCTCCCACTAGATAGCGCATCGTGATCATAGCTAATTAAGCTATTTTTTCAAAAGTAAAAAAACTAATTTTCAAAAAGACTTTTTTTTGTTATTTTTAAAAGTTTTTAATAAAAGTTGCTCAGTTTGGCGTACTAATTCACCCACTACAAGTGTCACTAATTAAAAACTCATCCTGTATCTTTTTGGTGTTATATTAATGATTTTTAATCACTTGTATCACAATAAAGTGACAGAAGGGTCACAATGGGACTTATAATCAGTCATTTAATTATACAGCAGTGATTGTAATTCATTTTAATGACCATTTAATTGTGGTAAGTAAAGTTATCTTTCCAACATTGTCATTCATTACGCTATTTATATCCAATCTGTTTCTAATCGTTTCTTAAACTCAGTTGTTAGGTTATATGCACTGCTTTTACTAAAATTATTTATTCCTTAACCCCTGGGTAGCCACGCACGCCGATCGGCGTTTTTCGTATTATCCTTATTATAACCGTATTTATTCAATTATCCGCTCTATTTCTCTCTCCACTGCGGTAAAAGCCTGTCATTGAAGCCTGCCATTGAATAAGCCTCCGTTTTATATTAGTATGCTTGCATACACCTTCTACAAACAAATTTTCGAGGGCTTCGAAAATTTTGCATGGAATGACTGGCTTCCGAAAGGTTAACTCAGAGTTAATTTTTCCGCAAAAACTTCAATTATGAGCTTGTTGAAATCGATTACAACAAGTAAATATATTAAAAAGAATAAAAACCACAACAGCCGTTACGAAAAGTGAACTACAGTGTAACCTCTCATAACGAGTAATTCGCACCTCTCATAACGAGTATGGGAAAACTTGTTTAGCTTAACAAGTGTTTTGCTTAACGAGTAAGAGTCTGGAACGAATTATGCTCGTTATGAGAGGTTCCACTGTACTGTATTTATAGCTATTGTTATTACGTTTTTTTATGAAATATTTGTGCTTTATGTATACATCCGTACAGAACATATATATTTTCGGAATGTACTCAATCAGGCCTTTCATTTTACGTTAAACACGATATATTTACATAAATTTATTGACGTTTAGAGATTTGGACATGTAGACAACTATTTACTTGATATTTGGATAGTTAAGGTACCCTATGACACTCGGGATGACATGACGATTCTAAGCCGTCACCCGGAACGGCTTCACTGTTCACCTTCACGCGGTGGAAGTTGGCACTCGTGGCCTTCCAGCCAAATCTCTGTTTCACCTTTTTAAACATCTTGGTCTCTCCAGGAAAATAACTCCTTCCTAGAAAAAATATATAAAACCACTATTTCCGCATCTTAAATTCTATGGCTTCAAAGGGGGAGTAAATGGGTGGTAAGATGAACACTTAGATGTCGCAAGACAGTTGTCCTAAACCTACCACAGGCGGTCGTTAGTCCGGAATCCACTGCTCATCTCCCAGAACTGAAAAAAAAAGAAGTTTTATGATGGGCCCGACTTAGGTTGGTGAATTCCATGGCAGCTCCATTTGTATTTTATTTATACCACATATTTCTAAATCAGTTCGAGTGTTTAGAAGTTATGGTGGAATTAGAGAAACGGAAAACATACATTGATGAACCCTAAACACAAAACACTCTTTTTTTGTTGGGCAGTCATGTATATACAATTAGGCAGATAAAAAAGGAAAACAAAAATGTTATAACATCTATCGTTATAATATTTATTACACAACTATAACATGTAGGAAGAGCACAGAAAGAGCAAGTCCTAAACAGCCATCGATTAAATAAGTATGGAAGAAAATACCAGTCAGCTTTAACAGTAGATTAACCCTTCAGGCCTCGGCCCCTCAGCCGATTGACAAGTTGATGTCCCAAAAAATGTTAGTAAAAATTATTAAAAAAAATTGAATTATGACACTGTCTAACCAAAACATTAATTACTGCCAAATCAATGTACCCATAATTAAAATAAAACATATTAACATAATAAAACCTAATAAAATAAAACAAATTAAATTAAAATAAAATTAAAACGGGGCCGTCACGCTGAATCGTGTTGTGGCCGATATCGCCCAATTGGGGCTCTAGGGGTTAAATATGGGTCTTTGGCATGAAAAATGCGTAAAATTATCGATAAAAACATTAAAAGTAAAGGGTTATCTATTTTAGTTTTTTAAACATTTTTTTCCTGAGAAATTGTATGTACCGCACTCTTTTTGGAATTACTACTTATTAAACTTTTTGATTCATTTATATTTTAGCTATGATACTGCTCTATTGATTGACATACAGCAATAAGCAAAAGAAAGTTTAAGTTGTTTAAAGAAAAAAGGAAAGCCAAAATTTTTTAATCAGAAAAAATCTTCCAATTTTAATTGTCTCACAAAAGGTACTTCAATTGTCTAACTCTTCAAAATCTTCCGCAAACATTATTTTTAAACATATTTGCATAAACATGTTTTGCCTTTATCTAGTCAGTGTTTTCTACAATTGTTTGTATCTATCTCTTATCGTTTTCGAGTAATATGCGGTCAAACATAACCCCTTTCATATGAATATACTCGTGGTGGGAGAACAACTGCAACCAGTCATTATGAACGGATTACTTTTTTGTTGACATACCGAAAAATCGGTTGTGTCACCCCAGTAAGGGCGGTGTCGACTACAATGGGCGAACCCGTCACCCCAGGCTGGTATATGTCTAGCTATGCCAACATGCCCGACAGAGGCCAACGCCTTATGGCGAGGCACCAGGAAAGGTACCCAGCGGGCAGCCTCGCCCCCTGTCTACCAGTTTGGAAGGATATCTCCTTCAGGTATATTATTCAGATAAATTAACCTTCAGGATACTTCCTACCTCCTGACTGGTTACAGGATCGAGGTCGCTTGCCCGGTCCTTTCCCTTACGTAGCGGTGATACGGTGTCTACCGAATCTATCGCTGTCCACGGCATTCTTTGCCCGGCTCTTTACCCAGGATCGGGTAGCTGATTAGTTGTTTTAATAGACTCCAGTACTGTTTCCAGACTCCCCCGGCTGTCGGTCAGAATGAACAACCGATTGGCTGATGCCGCGCAGTGTGCAAACCGTCTAGGGGCGCCCAAAGGTTGACTCCTAGGGGAAACTGGCCTGCAGGCCAGAGTCCTACCCTGGCTCGCACTTCTGCGAGGAGGCCGCCGGATGGGTTTGACCCATGACTGGCCGACCCTGAACACATGTGTCTCAGTGGCCAAACTGCAACAGGGTCCATTAGCTCCCGGTTGTGTCAGCCCAAGACTTTCCCGACAAGTAGCCAAGGACTGCACTCATCTGAATTTTTATTTTATAAATAATATTAATGAGCGCCCTCTCGACACCAGCGGAGAAACCTGTACCATCACACAAGTTCATCACACGAGTTCCATCCATCCATCCATACAACCATCTCGAACGGCAGATGCTACTGGTGAGGAATACACAAATGTTCTTAATCATCTCAAGGGGACTCAAAATAGATATTTCCACCTTCATCTCGAAAAAAAAATGCGCATTCACAATAATTTCCCTCCGGGTCGGTTGGTGGGTCTGGAAAGTAAAAAGGTCATAGTTTGTTTGTTTGAAAAGCTTTATTGCACACACAAAAGAATACAATGTGGTGGGCCTATTGCCAAGTGGCAATATCTACCGACCAATATCTATCGGTAGTAGTAGGGAAATATTTAGTCCGTCGTTCCCAGTTGCTTTTGTTTTCACTTCACTCAGGAGTTTATCAACTACTGCAGAGGTAATCGAATTAAAGGTAAAAGCCGGCCAATGAGCCCTCGGTTTCGTTTCTATGAATTTTAAAGTAGCCAACTTTAGCGCGGCGCTCATGGAAACCGTAGGAGTGACGAAGTGACAGTTTAAATCCTCGATATCTATGTTGGACGGAACCTCATTTGGGACTTTTCCAAAGCCAAGTTGACGTAGGAACCTCCAGATATTGTTGCCAGAAGCAGCAATCTGAGAGGTATAGAACGATTTTTTTGCATTCCGGCATAGCTGATTACATCGATTTCTCAGTTGTCTGTAATTCTCCCTGCTCCCATCAGACGGTCTGCGTTTATAGCTCGGTCCCTCAGCGCCATGGCAGCCCTTATGGTGTCATTTAACCATGGCGACGGCGCGTGTCTCACACAAACTGTTCTCATAGTGTGGATGGCGGTTGCCTGATTACTTACCTCATCGACTTCTCGACTAATACCGCTTTCCACGAAATGAAGACCTCAAATAGGTAAGAAAAAATTGGTCTTCTGGGGCTCTACCTGAGGGGTTTTCCGCAGTAAAAAGATAAATGTTTCACTTCAGACCATCATTTTACTTCATGTGGCTACAGAACGAGACCGGTAACTTTTGAATTACTGCATGTATTTTTTTAAAATTAAATTTAATATAATCTTTGGTAATAGGTGTTTTTCAGTTGACTTAAAACAATATTTAAAAAACTGGTACTATGTTTTAAATATTTTTTTTTGGTACTTTTATTTTTTTATTTTGCTTGTTTAAAAAAAGATTGATTTACTTAAAATAATGTCGTCTCTGCCCTACCTTTTCAGGCTAGGATTCCGATGCGACGACATGATATACGATTGTCGTCACTCGAAGTGGGAGCTGAGGACTTTTGTTGACTCGTATGTTGACAGACTGTAAATTATCAAATGTAGACAGACTGATAAAAACCTATTATTCAACCAATGATAACAATAATAATATTCAATTATTAGTGTTATCTATCACATTTTTATATAGAATGATTACATCATAGAAATAATTATAGACTACTTGAACATTAAAGCGCCTAATTATTTTGAATTGAAACCTGTACATCAAATTAAAATTGACATCCTTATTTAAATAACATTAAAATAATGCTAGCTGAAACCCGTTGAGATCTAAGGTTAGTTTATTGACAGTAATGTTTCAAAAAGGAACGGAATCATACTTCTCATTTATATACAAATAACCCCCTCTCTCCCCCCACCCGCCTCCAGCTTCCTCCCCCAACCTTCCCCCCAACCCCTACTCTCTCTCACCCCTTCCCCCTTCTCTCCCCAACCCCCCTTTTAGTACCCCCCTCTTCAACTTCCCCCAACCCTCTCTCTCTTTCTCCCCCAACCGCCCCCTTCTACACCCATCCCCTACCCCCTTCTACCCCCACCCCCCCAACTAACGTCCACCCTTCATCCCCTCTTTACCCTCTCTTCCCCGCCCTCCCTTTCCCCCTCGTGCGAAAATCTAGCAGATTGCACTTTAATTTTTTATTTTTCTCTTTTGTTTACTTTTTTATTTTTATCTTTTGGTTACACATCTACAGACCAACAGCTTTTTTTAGAAACCTCAACCAAATTTTTCACCTAGCCGTTCTCTCAATTTGGCGGTTACAGGAAAAAACATGTTTATTTTTTTTTATTTTCCTTTTTTGAGAACTTCTTTTATTTTTCTCTTTTGATGTTACATTTACAGACCGAGAGCTTTTTTTAGACACCTCAACCAAATTTTTACACCTAGCCGTTCTCTCAATATGGCCGTTACAAGGAAAAACTCGTTTCAAATTAACCCCTCAAGACAGTAACGTCTCCCGAATCGTGTACGATATATTGTAGTCAATGCTCAGCAATGTACCAAAACGGGTACGAGTGCGGCGCGACAAACCGCGCTCTCAACGAACTGAATTTATACCAAAATCACAGTGCAACCACCCCCTGTTAGATATGTGTGAGAAAGACGGATAAATTCTCTAATGTACGATTATTCAGTCATGCTTCTTGTAGTCTAGAATCCCTAATATAATTGTTTGTATTCTGGGGGCACTTAGTCAAGTGCTGCCATTGCTCGGATCTGTGCTTCTCTTTGGATATTATGTAGCTTCTCTTCGGATATATGTATGAAAATATATAAAACGAACTAATAGATTTGGTAAAGCATGTAATAATGTACACAAATGTGTTTACGATTTCTAGATAGGGTTTCGTATTTTGAGATAAAACGTCGATATCGCTGAGTAAGTGAGTTTTTTTCAGTTCTCCAGCTTTCTAATAATTATTCATAATTATCTAATTGTTTTACAAAATGAGGTTTTAATGTTTTATATTTCAAATTTCAATGCGATCATTCTACAATTCTTCTTTTCATGATTCATCAAGTAGTTTCTTTCTTATGATCGTTTTTCTAAAGTGCTATATTTTTGACCTTCAACTCTCAGAAATGACAGGTGACTGCCAAGATTTACACCCGCCGCTTGAGGGGTTAATATTTAGTTGATTCAAAAGTTAGTTTGTTATTATCCGCCAACACCCTTTAGGCCCACCTACAGTTTTATTTTGATAGAGGCATGTTTAGAACGACATCTGTTGGGCTACAGAACATGGGAAAAGATTAATCGATGTTTGTTACTATGAGTATGTTATTGAGTAATGTGATAACCAAAGATTGTTTGTAGCAATAATAATAAAAATAGTAATATTATTCTTTTGTTTCTCAGATAATGAAAATGGGATTAAAGAAGTCATCAAGACGCTAAGCGATATGCTCAATGCGAAAAAGTGCATCATAAACGGATCGGTCAACAATGATTTCAAAAGAGAGATTCGCGAGATTTGCCTATTTTTAATATTAAACGCTGATTTCTCTCGCCTCAACACAATGGGTGAAGGAGAACTGTGCCATTTAATCCACATGACACCTTTAATTTCGAGATATTTGCTGATCCGAATATTTTACAATGTCGGTTTGAGCGGCGTTCTGGCTGAAGTTGTCGGATTCGGCGACGGGAAATTAGCGATTGAATTGATCGATGCGGTGTTGCCGCATTTACGGTTTTCGAATTGCGAAGATTTGCCGCTGAAATTAGAAGAAATGGCAATCGCCGTCTATCGTCAAATGAACAAAGAGTTGAACGACGATGAGATATTGGCGTCTTTATACGATAGAATGTCGAAGATTTTAGGTTTTTTTTTGTCGCCGCCAAACGCTGATGCAATGAACGAATGGAAAAAAAACAAATTGTACAGATATGCAGGAGAGGTTATGTTATCGCTGCTTCGGCTTGTCATATCTTGTCTGAGAATCTTTGAACGTTCCGACGAGAAACAATATTACGAAGAGATCGAGTTCTACCGACTGACTCAACCAGTAAAAACCGAAATCGAAGAAAAACCAAACATTTTCGAATATTCAAACAAATGCAACATCGCATTACTCGATACGTGTAAAACGAATTTGATTCCGATCAGTCTAGATATTTTCTGCTGCTGGAGTGAGTTTTATTACGACGGCAATACCACATGGCAGGAAGAAATCGGAAGTAAAGCGTACGAATTACAAAAACTCATTGAAAAAAATGAAACATTGCCCGATCACGACTTAAGGGAGATGCTGACGCAAATCGCCCGAGAGCCGAAAACTCTCAATGAAATAATCGACTCGGCCGATAAAGAAACCGTTATAAAAAACGCTTCACTAGATACGGAATGGATGGCGGCACTGCTTAAAAAAGACTACGTTCTAGCCGATGAAAAATGCTTGAATTGCATAAAAGAAAATATTGATAAATGTGGAGAAAGCGAGCTGTTACCAATATTTGAGAAAATTATAAATTTTGAAAATCTCTCCGAGATTCATAAAGAAGTCGCGGTGCTTGTCATTCGAAATACGAGCCTCGAGTCGCACAAACACTTGTTCTCGTGCCTCGACAACGACACATTCGAAACTGAAACCTACGCGCAAAACATAACAGAATACTTTAATAAAATAACGACGTGCGTCGAGACGGACTACCACACGATAGATGCGCTCTTTGCGCAGAATCCTAAAGCGTTCTGCGCAAACTCCGTCGAGAACGCGGTGAAGAGCGATCACCACTGCGCCGTCAACCTCAACATACTCAACCACCTCTCAAAGCTCGCGGACAACGCGTCCCGTTTGCTCGACGCCTATAAGCGCGTAATTCGTTCGTCGTACGAGACCGAATCGGAAAAGCAGTCGCTCTCGAAACTCACGCATGGTCTGTCGCAGTTGAAACTCGTTGATGCGAGCGATTTGATTACAAAAGCGCTGATGCCGTCGGCGGACGATATCAAACATCGGAATTTTACAGTGCTTTCAAATCAGCTGAGATCGCTCGGTCAAATTTTTGACGTTGCCGAGCATGCTACGTTTGTAGCGCCGACACTCGTAATGATGGCGCAGGTGATGGAAGCGACGCGATGGGATTTGGTGACTTTTAATGGAGACGCTGTCACCGCACTCAAAGATGCTTTATCAGTGCAGGAGAAGTTGCTGGCGAGCTTCGTTCTGTCGAAGAATGAAACTGGTAAGTTGTGGTTTGTAATTTTTTTGTTTAAGATTCTAACTTTTGACTATATTTTCAGATAAGGAATATAAATGGCTGAGATCACGTCTGAGAAACCTGAAACCGCTAAACAGCTACTATTTTCTAGCGCTGTACGAAAAAGAAAGTAGAGATATTCATGAATATTTATTCAGCGAAGACGTTTTGAAAGATAGTAAGAAGTTTACTATAGGACTCTGTCAGGTAATGTATTTATTTTTAGCCTATTTCACAGTAATAGTCGGAAAGAATACAGCAGAAAAGTCTCAGCCTCTCAGGCAATGTTTTTTTGAAATTTTTATTTTTAACGTAATTCCCTTGAACCTCAACACACTTTTTAAATCGCCGTAAAAATACCAGTTTTGACCATCAAAATACTCTGAAACTCGTATGGATCTCTTCATTGGATGAAAATTGCTTTCCTTGAATTTGATTTTTCAGTTATATTAAGATTTGATATGGATACAGGCAATATCCACATCATTGGATGAAAATTGCTAGCCTTAAAGTTAATTATTCAGGTATATCCACATTTGGTATATACAGGCAATATCCACATCATTGAATGAAAATTGCTTGCCTTAAAGTTGGTTATTCCGGTATATACATTTGGTATATCCAGGCAATATCCACATCTTGCCTTTAAGTTGATTATTTAGGTATCTACATTTGGTATAAACAGGCAATATCAACATCATTGGATGAAAATTGCTTGCCTTAAAGTTGATTATTCAGGTATCTACATTTGGTATATACACAGGCCATATCCACATCATTGGATGAAAATTGCTCGCCTTAAAGTTGATTATTCAGGTATCGACATTTGGTATATCGGTTATATTCAAAAAAGATGTACATAAATAATAATTTCATGTCCGACATATTTGCTGTTTATATACACACGGTTGTATGTTACACATTCCTTGCTTTGTCATTTTTTTATATAATATGCACCCTTCTCTTGACTTTCCACATTGTAATCATAGCATATTAATTAATTTCATAAAAAACTTTTTTTTAGTTTTTCTCTCCCTTCATGACTCATACAAACATAATTGTCCTTTTTATACCCTACAAGAACAAAATCAGTATATGGTTCAAGTATCTTCTTTTTCAAACCCTATCTTTTTCCACCTGCAAAAATATATAAATTTCCTGTTGTTTGAATAGAAATACTGTAAACCTAGGTTGAATCTTATAATAAAAAAGGGTGCGTAAAGTTTGTCCAGCATTTTTGACATGTCACGTTTGACTCAGAGGATGTCACGGACGATGTCACAGCGTTTTTTATAGGCCGTTTACACTCTCGCGCGAGGCGCGAGGCGAGACGCAAAACCATATCAGTAAACAAGTGGAACAGAGGCAAAGCTTCTAACGAGCGTACAAAATGTTTACCTACTTGCTAGAAGCTTTGCCTCTGTTCTGTTTGTTTACGCACATGGTTTTGCGTCTCGCCTCGCGCCTCGCGCGAGAGTGTAAACGGCCCAGTAGAAATGCTAGCATTTCAAGTTCACATTTCATAACTGGCAACACTATGCGAAGTGCCGTCCATATCAAATCTCCGCCATTTTGATTTTAGTGGCAGTTATTTGTCGACACTGAATACTTGGTGAAATTATTGCGAAATTTCTCCTGTGAATCACGGTGACATTCTAACCAAAGTAAGCTGTGTATTATTATCAGATTCTGTCCTATCATAGACATAGCAAATACAAGTAATATTCTGTGGCCAATTCAACTGTATTGTGAGTTATTTTGATATGGTAATTAAGTGAGGTTATGTTATCACAAAAATTGGTTGACATGTTAGTCACATTTCGTGACTCACATGATGTGACTCACGTGAAACATGTAAAGTAAAGCAAGGATTATACTGTATACACTAAACTGGATATGTTAACAAAGCTGCATTTAATTCTTTTTTTCTTGTATTTACAATTTACATATCATTAGCATTGTATTTAACACCCGGCTTTATAATAATTGTGACTCACATTAATACAAAATACAGGTATGTCACGAAACAATTTAGTCACAATTTTAATCATGTGAGTCACATGTACATCTTTTTTGATAATGACCCATATACAGGCAATATCAACATCATTTCATGAAAATAGTTGATTATTCAGCTATATCCATATTTGGTGTGGATACAGGCAATATTCACACCTTTAAGTTGATTATTCAGGTATATCCAGATTTGGTATATCCACAGGCAATATCCACATTTGGCCAATTAAAACTGTATGAAGGCAATCACCTCCAACTAATCTGGAGCACTTTGTTCTCTATTTTGTTGTAATGCAGTGAAAACGAAAATGCACACATTTATCTAAAGATCGTCTTACAGATCGCGAGAATAAATCGGTTGCAATATTTCCACATCTGGACTTTACAGACACAAAATTTCAGATGCCCTAGGCTTCGGCCTACTCAACCTATACTAAAAATCTACCATTGCTAAGGGCCTTCTAAATGGTAGACTTAAATTCTGACGATCCTTTTCAGATGTTGCCACTGAGCACAACGGAAGAATGGAAATCAATCTACAAACCTCTCAAATTGGACCCGGCTACAAACGAAACCGACTTGATATTATCCGCTATCTTGCTGGTTTATATGGCCGCATCGCAGGCCAATTGCGACAACGCACTCAATTGTCTGCAATACTGCTGTAGGAACGCTGCAATATGCCTCGAGTCATCGATATCAGACTTTCAAGCGCCAGTCCAAGCGATTGGTTCTTTTGCGAAAATCCTCCGCGTCATCGAATCGTTCGACGAGACGTCTCGAATGGTGAATCTGATGACGTTCACGCCGATTCTATCAAAACTCGCCGATGTTTGTAGGGATTTCGACAGGGAGAATGACACTGAACTAAATTTTAAGAATATTGTAAAAATTGTCGAGACAGAAAGCACCGAGGAGAGCAGACCAATGTTAAAGAAAATGTTGAATCTTGAATAAATCGTTTTGAAAAGTTGCTTAATCGTTTTGAAAAGTATTATCTATGACTGTTTTTATTTAGGCCTGCTGAATTAATGTCAATATCACTTAGATAAAATTGGCATGCTGGTGTATGTTTGCCGAAAATCTCACTGACAGCAACTGTCAAATGTATTTTTAGGTTATGAATGATTCTTTGAGAGAAAACATTATCGTCATCGTCACATAATGCACGAAGAGCATTGGAAAACCCATTCCAAAAACAACACCGGCTAATCGTATGTACAATCAATGCTGCCGTTAAACCTCAAAAAAGCTAATTGGGAAGTTTTTCGTGCCTTAAGAGACATGCGAGCCATACTGGAAAATTATGAACTATTCGTAAAAATGGTGAAATCATCATCCCGGAAAGATATCCCTAGAGGCTGTAGGACTGAGTACATTTCTGGTTTGAGCAGCAAATCTATCCTCATTTTACACGAGTAAAGGCAGCTCTACTGCGTTGACCCTTTCTTTGAAGAAACCATTGCAATGGGACACCAGCTGCCCGATGCCGTCGCAGGGGACAGACAAAAATGGCAAGAAATGATAGAAAGCCTCGATATGCAGCAGGAGAGCATGGAGAGTCCTGAAGGACCTGAGTGGAGACCCTACAGCCGCTCCCCAGGACTGCAGCGAAATGACTGCAAATCAAGTTGCCACACAACTTCTTCAAAATGGCAAGTCTCAGAGGACTTGCTATTTTGAAACTGAAAATCAGTCGCCTCAAAATCGCCTTTGCGTGACACAATCACCCGCGGCATACCTAATGAAACCAACTGCCTACTTGACCCTTTCAACGCTGAAGAGCTGGATAACGCTATGAAAACAATTAAACGAAACCATGCTGCCAGCCCAGACGACTCATGGAACAAATTGCCCAATGCAGCACACTTACGAAAACATGGCTGTTAGACATGATGAATAGCTGCTTCGAACAGAAATGAATACAAAGGCTCTTAAACGGAGGTGATGGTAATTAAACCTGGAAAAGATCCTAAAGACGTCAAAAGCTACCGCCCCATCTCACTTTTATGCCACTCCTTCAAAATCCTGGAGAGAATGATCCTCAACAAGATCATGGATAGTAATGACGAAAAGTTAATACCAGGGCAAGCTGGCTTCCGCCCTGGTAAATCATGCTGTGGACAAGTCCAAAACCTCACGGAATATATTGAAGACGGCTACCAGAGGGTGAAAATCATTTGAATCGCCTTCATAGACCTATCACCGGCCTATGACACCATAAATCACAATTTCTTTCTCTGTAAGATGTACAATCTCACCGAGGACTACGAATTAAAGTTGACCATCGCAACATTCCTACGTAGCAGAAGCTTATCTGTTCATCTCGGTGGGAAAACCAACAGGCGACGCAGACAAAATAATGGCCTACTCCAAGGAGGAGTGCTAGCTCCTTAACTCTAACATCTACACGAACGAAAAACTAAACTGGAATAAACACCTAGATAACAAACTAAACAAAGCAACAGTCGCCTTCTGGCAATGCCGAAGAATGGTGGGCAAGAAATGGGGACTAGCCCCACACATTATACTGTGGCTGTACAAAATGATAATAATACCAATGATAAGCTACGGAGCTGTAGTATGGTGGCCCCGCACCCAACTCACTACTGCAATCAACAAATTACAGAAAATGCAAAGGCTAGCATGTATAGCAGCGACCGGCTGCATGAGAACAACTCCGACAGCGGCGCTGGAAATCATGCTAGGGCTTCTACCACTACACCTACATATACAAAAAGAAGCAGCCGCAACGGCTCTTCGTCTAAAGAATCTAAACTTATGGACCAAATATAAAACACCGCACACGAATATATATGATAATATACTGTCAAGTTTTCCAATGCTGGAAGCGGCAATCGACAGAATACCCAAAACTATGATCTTCTGGAAAGAATATGCCATATCATTAACAGAAGACTCAAAAGAAGCACTGAATCAAACGGACCTAAGAATCTACACAGATGGATCAAAAACCAACAAAGGTACAGGATGTGGTGTCTTCTCGGAAGACCTAAATATACACATCTTCAAACCACTCGGAGCACACAACACAGTTTTCCAAGCAGAATGTATGGGAATAATAGAAGCTTGCAACGCAGTGAAACAGCGGCAGCTAAAACACGAAAACATATGTATTCTATCGGACAGCAGGCCAGTGCTACAGGCACTGGGAAGCGATAGATTTACATCTGGGCTCGTATACGAATGCCACCAAAGCCTCCTCGAGGTATGCGGAAAAGGCAATAAGGTGACACTGAAATGGATCAAGGGACACAGTAACTCAAGAGGAAACGATGCTGCGGATGAACTAGCCCGTAAGGGCTCAGACACACCGGCATACGGACCCGAACCTATCGTGCCCCTACCCTACTCGCACATAAACAACCAACTTGACAACCACTACAAACAACTACATCAAACACACTGGAAAGAGATAGACACCTGCAGACAAACCAAAGAAATAGTAGTGGAATACAACCACAAACTTACCAAAACACTTCTAAGGACAAAAAGGCCCAACTACGCAAACTAGTGGGACTGATAACAGGACACAACACACTAAACAAACACCTCTTCAACATGGGCGGAACGAATAGCCCTATGTGCAGAGCATGCATGGAGGCGGAAGAAACCACAAAACACATTCTGCTAGATTGTAAACAGGTAGAAGTATACAGGACAAAACACCTTGGGACTCCAGGCACCCTGCGCGAGGCAGCAGGAAACCTGAAAGCCCTGCTGGCTTTCGTCGAGGAGCTGGGGTGGGTGGAATAGCGCTACCCCCGTTACACGCAAAATAGGCACACTGGATGTCGACTTGCGGAGGAACGCCCAGTACAACTAACTAACTAACTAACTAATCTACACGAACAACCAGCCCTCTCCCAGATCTGCGCCATTTCATCTATGCGGTCGACACCGCCTTGGCCGCTCAATGTCACACCTTTAAAGAAGTTAAGGTCTGGAACCAATGACTCGCTGTACGCTGACAATCTCCTGAGACCTAACCCAAGTAAACCCCAGGTTTGTGCTTTTCACCTGAAAAACCACCAAGCGGGCAGAAAACTTACGGTCAGATGGAAAGGAGAAACCCTATATCACTGGGAGTGACCCTGGACCGCTCGCTAACTTACAAAGTCCATTGCTACAACACAAAAAAGAAAGTGTTTTCAAGAAATAGCATTTATCAGGAAGCTAACTGGAAGTACATAGGGAGCCAACCCAGCTACACTCAGAACCTCAGCTATGGGCCTAGGCATCTCCGCAGCGGAATATGGCGCTCCAGTGTGGAGTGGATCAACAGATGCAAAGATGATGACACTGCTGTAAGCGATGCTGCAAAAATTGTCTCCGGCCGCCTTACCCGTTGAAAAGATTTATCCGCTCATTGGCATCGCTTCCCCTGAAATACGTCGTGATGTCCTTCCTGGCTGGTTCAAAACGCATAAAGGTGATAGATGACCCAAGACACCCACTACACAGAGAAGAACTACATCACAATCGCCTTAAATCGCGAAAGTCGTTCATGAGCCGAACACAACCGCTCTACGGCAGTCAATCATCGAACCGCATCACTCAATGGAGGGCTTCACTCGGCGAGGTCGTAAAGGAAGAGATAACACTGGCATTCCATTTTCCGTATACCACCTGGCGTAATTTGAACAGACTGAAGGTGGGTGTGACAAGATGTCGAGCCAATCTCGTTCGCCGGGGCTACGTCTCAGGGCTGGTCTCGGACTCACGTCTCAGGGCTGGTGGATCGGTTTCCCCTGGAGGATCGTCTCTGAATGAAGTCTTCTGCCTGAATTCAGAGCCGGGCAAAGGATGCCAATGGTCCGCGATAGATTCAAACTGAATCACCGCTGAATATACGGCAGGTAGAGGCAGTGCAAGTGACTTCGGACACATAAGCAGTCAGAAGGTTGGAGGTATCCCGATAGTTAACTCCAAACGGAGATATCCTTCCAAAACTGGTAGTCAGGGAGCGAGGCTGCCCGCTGTTTACCTTTCCCGGTGTCTCGCCGTAAGGCCTTGGCCTCTGACGGGCATGTTGGCTTAGCTAGACGGTAGGTTTGTTTTCGTCTCCAAGTCTTTTACGCTTTTTTAGTTACTTTTACCTCACCTACGCTCAACTTCCTGAGGCGACGGATTCGCCCATTGTAGTTGGAACCTCTAAGGCGCTCTCTAGACGATCAAGCATGCTTGTCAAGCATCGTGTCGCGGGCTGGGAGGGGATCGTAAACTGCAGGAATTATGCAAATATATTTTTTGAATATTTACCAAAAATGCCTAATTTTGTAACTTATACCAGGGAATCACGTTAATTAGACGTAATTGATTGATGACCGAGACTCCCTGGTATAAAACTACAAAATTAGGCATTTTTAGTTAATATTTAAAAAAAATATTTGCAATTTCCTGCGGTTTACGATCCCCTCCCAGCCCGCGACGCGATGCTTGATCTTCTAGAGCCTTAAAGTGCTGTGACTAGATATTAATATTTATAGTAAATAAATAAAAAACAAACGGAGCTGCCATGGAATTCACCGACCGAAGTCGGGCCCATCATACAGTGTTATTACACTTCTGAGGGGTGAGCAGTGGATTCCGGACTAACGACTGGCTGTGGTAGGTTTGACAGCTGTCTTGCCACCTTACCACCCATTCACTCCCCGTTCGAAGCCATAGAATTTGAGATGCGGAAATCGCGGTTTTAGATATTTTTTCTAAAAAGGAGTTGATTATTTTTCTTTAGGAGTTGAGTATTTAAATTGTTGGTATACGTATAGTGTACAGAAATATAATTACGAATTCATTTTAGGTGACAACCCTAGCGTTCCGGGCGACGAACCGCAACAGTAGGCTTTAATTTCTGCAACGGGTCTGACTTCAGCTACTGTTAACATTTATCTGCTGAATCGTTAGTTACATGTTGGACCCCAGAATTATCCTTACTGTCCATTTTTCCCATTCCTGTTTTACGTTTTACAATAAATCTCAATAAATAAAAACACATTTTGAACAAACAAATCAGTTTATATAATATGACATTGTGTATTATTATAATAACATAAAAAACTAAGCCTATATATACAGAGCCCTCGAGAAATTATTTTCCTTTTTTGTCTTCAGTCTTTCTTTATTGAGTATGACAAATTGATTGTTTTACAAATTAGCTAAAATCGTTTTGTATTCAGGAGCGTAGCATTGTGAAGCGTTTGGCGGAGTCTCCTGCACCAGATAGTTGTTTAGGAAGACAGGCAAACAGACGGGAATATTGTGCAACGCGAAGAACTTCAGATCCTCTTTACTGATCGGCTTGTTGCGTTTTTCGACGAAGCAGTGCGTTGCCTCCGTACAGGAATACGGGGAACTAAAAGAAAAGCAGAATCAAGTTTTACACATTTTTTTATAGATCCTATTCAATAATCAATAATGATTTATTTCATCTCGGATGGTAACTAATTTACGAGGCATGTCCCAAATGTAAGGATGGTGCCGTAAATTTGTCACCACCGATGTTCCTCCGCTGACATTTTTCATCTACAGGTGAGTTTTTAATTAGTGACATCCTTGACGGAATGAATCAGTACGATGAACTAAGCAACTTTTTATTAAATTTTGGAGAAAAACATAAATAAAACTTTTATTAAAAAAAAAAAAAAATTTTTAGATTTTTTAATTTTTGAAAAGTTGTATAAAAAGCTATGATCACGATGCACTATCTAGCGATAGGTAAAATGTCGATAATATTGTTTATTAGCGATATTTCACTTATTGCATGGCGCAGTGCGCTGAACGCTTCTCAAACTTTTCTTTACCTAATAATTAATTATATTAGTCATGTATATTATATATTCATATAATATATATATGAAGGCCAGCCGAAACGGCTACATGCAGATCTGTCAACCATCGCAAAAGGCCAATTGGCGTTCCAGCAGTTAATATTTGTAGATTTACCTACATTTACACGGTGAGCTGTTTTGAAACAGGGGTTACCTTGTATAGATTAAAATATATAAATAAACACGGTTGACGAACAGTGCTCTATGACACACTATGATATTTAGTGCTGTGGGGTTCAAAGTGTTAGAAAGCAGTACCTGTCTGCAATAACGGTTCCACCTCCTGCCTCTATCAAACGGCACAGCTGCCCGCGCCGTGAGTCAGACATGTGTAGAACAATCTTGAAGCTGGCATAAGGTGGAGTTGAACTGGAACGCCATCTGTGGACAGCCGCGGCCAGTTGCTGTTCTGAGTCGCTCAAACTTGGAAGAGTCTTGGCCTCCGGGTTGCCCCATTCGTATTCCTTTTCCTGTAAAAACACCCGATTAAAGCAGATAAGCAATACAAAGATATTGGAATTACAATTGGTGATGATCCCAAATAGTTACAGGGAAAGCAAATGGTTGCAATCGCTAAAAGAGCCAACTCTCTATCCGATAAGGAAGACTTTCCAACATCTGTTGATAGAGGTGTTTATAAAGATCTACAAGGCATATCTTTTTTTAAACTAGATCTAAGGCAGAAACAGACTGGTCCCACGTACGGAACGTATGCAATGCATTATGATATCCTTGAATTTGCATGAAAATGATGACTTAGAAAAATACTTATTCAAATTCAACTTCTTTATTTCTCAAAAATCATAGTATCGGATACAAATTAATTAAAACTAACTGGATCGCACTAAGGTAGGCTCAGATACGCATAATTAAATACTGCCTAATGATAAAAAAATATTACATTGAAGAATGCCCTGAAATCAATTAAAAATATTCACAAAACCTAGAATCACAATACAAATAGGTAAACTAATATAAATTTATTTAAACTATCAGTTTTAATACAAATATTTATGGAAATAAAATAAAATCAAACAAAATAAAAATTCAATAATAAATAAAATATTACTGATAATAACAATATAGTAATCAAAATGCATGCTAATAGTCAATATATGGTAGGTAAATAATAATGCTAATAAATAGGAATAGTATGTTAGCTAGGGATAAAATAAATTAGTCTTTCAGTTTCTTTTCTTCCCTGGGTGACCAACCAGTGAGTTAGTCTTTTTTTGTTTATCGTTATACCTCGAGCATTAATGCCAGGTATATCCTTAGTTTTATTGAACAATGACGGTGCCAAGCATAGCAAATGTCTCTGAAATTATATGCAATACTGTTACAACCATCCCATGCAACATCGGCTTGCGATCTCCAGATCGGCATGGGAAGGTGGAGAGAATGACAGCATTGTCCCAAGTGTAAGACCAGTGTGTTTCTAGAACTTACATTCACAACGCCTCAGACACACATAGAACTTCGGCGCATGCACAGATAAAAGTCATGCGGAAGTACATAAAGAATCATTCATCATATTAATGCTTCAAACTTTTCTCTTTGTCTATTTATGTCATGAATCCTATATCTTCTTTTCTTAACTTTCTTTTCTAACTTTCTGAAAAGGATTATAACCTAAGAAAGTATTATAACTATACAAGAAAGGGTTTTAACTACATAACTATAAGAAAATAGGAAGGATAACCTTCTAACAAATCAAAAATTGTCGTCGGCGTAATAGTCGTTAAAGACTTTAAATAGGAAAAAAAACGTGACCTGCAATAATGAAGAAGGCAAACTCTTTGTTGTTCCTCATTCGTATAGCTTTTACCATATTAAAGAGGAACTGATGCTGAAAAATCTATGTCATTTGTAAGACCCATTTTTTAGAACATGCCTATCAATTCAGGAATCTGTACAGATCGATCTTCTAGCGCAGTGGTTTCAACCGGTGGGTAGCGGCCCCTTAAGGGGCTGCAAAGAGCCCTCAAGGGGATCGCAGGCTATCTATATAAAAAAATATTAAAATATTACAAAATCTTCATTTATCTAATATGGCAACATTTACAGCTTCGGAAGAAAAACATATATATTAATTGTTTTGCTAATGCTTTTACAAAACCTAATGTTGATCTAAGATGGAAACAGTTAGGTACAGCATCGAAAGTGAAAAACAGTTTAGATTAATGTGGTTTTTTCCATTTTTTTTACAAAAACTTTATTTGTTCGATGTCTACAGATACAGCTGTGGAAGAGACTAAGGTGGAGGGGGGTTGAGAGAACAAACTTACAGTCTAAGGGTGGGGGGGGTGTCGCGAAAAGGATTTTTTTTTACCAAAAAGGGGTCGCGATATAAAAAAGATTAAAAACACTGTTCTAGAGAAAGTCCAGCAAAGAGTGACAATGCAATTTAGCTTAAAGCATCTGACATTGGTGGCTCTCGGTTTGATCACTCTGGAGCAACGCAAGGCGCAGGGTAACTTTGTCGAGTCAAAAAACAAACTTCTTTATTGTATTATAATATGCAGATTTACAATATTATAACTGCCCATAGAGCATACGGTATTTTATGCTAAGTGATATAAAAACAAATTTAAATGACATATTAATATTATCGTATTATCAAATTAATGAATGAAAAATTTAAATAATCAAAATGAAGCAATAATCAACTAACAATAAAAATATTATATTGTCAAAAAATATATAAATAAAAGTCATCAACGAGTATCATTTATTTTTTTAGTTTTTTTTAAAAAATATATTTAATTTGACAAAAAGTGTGCAATACCTGAGTAGGAATTAAGTTGTAAAACATGAGTAGGTGGTGATTATTCCACAATGCTATAACATCAAACCTTCTATGTTGACACATTTAATATCCATTGACTGACTTAACCCGGTAGGTCCGTAACGTCCTTTGCGGGACCAAAGGTCGGCCCCCGCCAGTTATGTAACATCCCTTACGGGACGGAGCGCTCGCCGCTGCGAAAAATGCAATTTACAATTCGAAACGCGGTACTATACGCTTTCTGAGGGCGCTACGATATGGCCAAAATATCTCCAATTCAAGATTTCCGTCTGGCAATATCGAAGGACGATTTAAAAAGTTATCCGAGACATCAAACGTCAGTGATCGCCGGCCGCTTTCACGGCCGCGTATAGTCGCACGAAATGGGTGATAAAAACGGTGTTTGTGCAGTGTTTCTGTGCCATTTACTGGAGAACAGTGAGTAATTTGCATTCTAAAGTAGTTAATGAATGAGGATTAGTCAATTCAGATAGTCCATTTGCTGTTTTTCACGAATATTTATGCAAAATGCTTCGGCGATAACTTACGCGCCGGGGACAGATGGCCTTTTGTGTTTTGTAATGTTTATGAAATATCACGAATTATCGCTAAATATGACGTAATATTGCTTTAATTCGCTAATAAAATAGGTATTGCTTCATTTACATCCTAAGTAATCACATAGTAAGCCGTATTTTGAACATTTTAAATTGTTTCGTAATATGGCTTGCGCAAATAAATTTGTTTTGATAATTACTATGAGAGAATTACCATATTTTGAGTGCGATTTTCTATAGTTTTTCGATGAAATGTGACTTTTTGGAGTATAATAAATAGTTATTGGACATATAATAAGTATATAATGGGCCCGATTGCGTTTCTTTGTGAACTAAAACTAAAATTAGTCCAAGCGAACGAGACAGAGCAATACGTTAGAGTGGTATATGAAACGAACGATCGTCGATAAATACTACCTGCCGAACTTATACTCGTCCGAATAAATTCGAGCATATTTCGTGCGGTGTAAGATTTGACCTTGGCGGGCAGTTTTAATGCAAAAAGTGACAACCGGTCATCTCACACTTCGCTCTAGCGTATTGCCCTGTCTCGTTCACACGGACCAATTTCTGATTTTAGTTCACGAAGAAACGCAATCGAGCCCACTGAGACAATATATTTGAAAAAATCTAACCAATTTTATATTATGAGCATTCAAAGTTTATTATCAAGTTGCGGACGCCAACTCTCAAAACTTTCGATTTTTCTATAATATCAGACAAAGCTGAAAGTTCTGGTGTGATTTTCTAAGAAGTATGATGTAGTAACAAAGTTATTTTGAAAGAATTTTATATAAAAATAAACCGTAAGTAGTCACAAATTAAAAATTATTATTTTTTTTTTTACGAGAATACATCAAATTTTTCTTGGTTAAATAACTAAATATTTTTGTATGCAATTAAGTAAAACAAAATCATAGTTTTGGTAGAGCATTTAATAAAGAACATAACTGTATTTACAATTTTTGCATATTTTCCGTAATTTGTGATAAAAACATCGAAATCATTTTATAGGCGAGTTTTCTCAGTTCGCCAACCTTGTAATATTTATTCATTATTATCCTAATTGTTTTACGAGATAAAATTATAATGTTTTATATTTCAAATTTCAATGCGGTCATTTTACAGTTATTCTTTTTATGATCCGTATAGTGGTTTATAACTTATGATCGTTTTCCTCAAGGCCATCGACTCTCGCTAATTTTACGCGCCAAACTGCAAAACAAACGGAACGGCCGAATTTTGACTTCGCGAGATGAGGGGTTAAAAAAGTTCTATTTCACAATATTTTTGAAAATAAATACCTATTATTTTCATACATAAAAGTTATTCAAAAATATTGAATGCAGCAACAAAGTGCTCCTAAACAAATTTTTGAAATAAATAAATAATAAATACAAAAAAGCTGCCCGGAAGTCTAAATACTTCCGGTCTGGAAGGCATTTAAATAAAATTTCAGCATCTCTGGCACCCAGTCATACAACATAATCTTTCAGTGCTTTGGAGGGAGGAACAGTGTTGCCAACTAAGGCGATCTGTCGCCATTTAGGCTACCTCGAATGGGTTATCGGCGAACAAAAAATACTAAAAATCGCCTGTCGCCGATTTAGGCTACACTAGTTGTTCGATTTTAATTTGTACGGCGACGACAATTTTATTTATTTCTAACAAAATGGTGACGAACATTTGGGTAACTTGTAATGTTTTTAAAATAAATAATTTCCCCTTTAATAACCTTAAGTTGGTAGGGTTTAGTTTAATATTATGTAATCGTTTTTTTTGCATTGTTAATGTAATTTTTGCATTAGGTATGTAATTGATTTTTGTAAACTTTCTGTGTAAAAGTTTAAAGTAGTTAAGAAAATCATTTTTTTTCTTATAATGATAGATACATGGTCATATTACATTGTATATTTATGTATGGTTCGTGATATTATATCATGTCTACAAATATAGTAAATTTATACAAAATGGTAATCTTGGTATCTGGGTAATTTTATTATATTTTCTCATAAAATCTTATTCCATCCAATGTTTGTTTTTTTTATGTATGACTTCAATTCTTTTATTAATTATTATTCAATTAAATCTATCGCCTGCAATCATTTTCATTGGCAAAAACGTTTTTTTTTGCAAAACGTCTACTTTGGGCTATCTTTTCTGCCGACATCGGCGACTATTTAAGTCTAGCACTTGGCCACACTGGGGAGGAATAAATAAAATAATAAAATACAAACGGAGCTGCCATGGAATTCACCGACCGAAGTCGAACCCATCATATAGTGTTATTACACTTCTGGGGGGTGAGCAGTGGATTCCGGACTAACGACCGGCTGTGGTAGGTTTAACACAGCTGTCTTGCCCCATGTGAGCGTTCACCTTACCACCCATTCACTCCCCCTTCGAAGCCATAGAATTTGAGAGGCGGAAATCGCGGTTTTAGATAATTTATCTAAGAAGGAGTTGATTATTTTCCTGGAGAGACCAAGATCTTTAAAAAGGTGAAACAGAGATTTAACTGGCAGGCCACAAGCGCCAACTTCCATCGCGTGAAGGTGAACAGTGAAGTATTTATTTATGTAATTTGTACTCGTGGTGTTTTGGGATATTTGATTCCCATGGAACAGTTAATTCTACGATAAGGGCCATCTTCCGAGATAGAGAGTAAAGGGTTATATCTGGACGCAGGGCTGTGCATCCGAGACTTTCAGGGAATTTATACTGCTTAGAGACCGAATCGACCTCCAGAATCCAATCTGAAGCTTTCTCGATTATTGAGAAAGGTTTTGTAGTGAAATGTTTTTTGCCTTTAGAGTCATCCCGCACAAACTGTATTTGGGGTTTGGAGGGTACGGTCAAACCCTTGTTGGCACGAGCCACTGAGAGGCTAATTACCTCGCGAATAACAGCAAAGTCTTTGTCGTGGCGGTAAGTGTACCGTCCTTGATCTAAGGCCACCTTGCAGCCAGCTAGAATATGCCTGGCTGTTCAAGGGGTAATCAAAATCCATCCCGGCATTGAAGGCCAACAGCATGAGCTATACTGTTGCTGTCGTAGCTTCCTCGCAAGAGGGATTTCTTTAGGTCTACATCGCTCATGGTTGTACTACCATATCCCAGACCAGGGAGCTAACGGAGAGGGGCTTTAGGGAGCTAACGGGCCCATGATGGGTTGGCCACGAAGACCCATGTGTTCAGGGTCGGTCATACTCATGGGTCAACACCCATCCGACGGCCTCCACGCCCGGGGTGCGAACCTGGGTAGGACTCTGGCCCTGGTCAGTTTCCCCCGGGAATCAAACCTCTGGCGCTCCTGGACGGTCTGCGCACCGTGCGGCGCAAGCTAATCGATTGTGCACTCCGACTAACAGTCGGGGGAGTCTGGAAGCTGTATTGTTTCCTATAGAGCGGGGGTGGTTGCGTACCTTACGGCGACTGCTCTTGAAATGACCATTGGCCATGCGATCCCGGTTCAGAGGCGGGCAAAGGACGCCATAGTCCGCGATAGATTCGGTATTCACCGTTTCACCGCTTCGTAAGGGAGAGGACCGCGCAAGCGACCTCGAACTCGGAACCAATCGAGAGTCCGGAGAAATCTGGACACAATTGGTAGTAAGGGCGCGAGTGTCGCCCGCCAGGTAGCATTCCTGGCTATCTCGCGGTAAGGCGTTGGTCTCTTAGCTAGCCGTCGTCGGATTGTTTTGTCCAAAGTCTTGTACGCTCACTGCAGGTCGATAGAACGACTAATCGTTAAAACTTCCTGCGGTGACGGGCTCGCCCGTTGTAGTCGACACCTCAAGATATCCCAGACCAGTGCCATTCTGGCTGATTTCAGCAAGAAACTTTTTGTGGTGAAAATACAATTTAAACAATGAGGTCTAAAATTTAAACAGTTTTTTAGTTTTCCTGTAAATTTGCCATTTTTGACAAAAGAGGTAAGTATGTGATCTTAGCCATTGATATATATTTTTGAATAAAGAAATGTTTTTTTTTTTAAATATATATTTTGCTCTGATAATTTAAATTTATTGTATTGATTGTACATAATATGACTTCTGGTGAAATCTCACCAACAAGAAAATCTAAAAACACCAATTTACAAACCTCGATGAATTTTCCGTTTTCATGGCTACGGACAACGTAGGACGGATGGATGACCCATTTCCTGGCAGCGATAGAGCCGAGCACCTTCTCAGATCGGCCGGGCTTGGAACACAGCAGATGGGTGGCTGATAGATCCATGTCCGCATTGAGCGAAATTTCCCCGCCCAATTTTTCTATCATTGCAATTATTTCGTCGCGTTGCTGGAAAGAGTTTGAAGTTATAGATTTGTCCGGATGTTTGGTAGGTAGTAAACGGTTTCAGGCAGCTTGGGTCATAAGATCATTGTGTTTTCGAATCGGTCCAACTCATGATTCGGATCGGTTTTTTTTGGGGGGATTGCCTCCCGGCGCTACTGGGCGGATCGCACCTTTCGAGACTCTAGAAATATACTGTCTCCTAAGCAGCGGGGGTGGATGTTGACCTGTTATCATGCCATACTTAAAACGACCTATTGGCCACCCAATTACAATTACTACAAAAATAATATAACTAGATTTGCTATCATCATCAATCACTATCAGAGGGCGGGGGAGGGGAGATCTTATCTTGCCTTATCATGAGTGCTTTAACTTTGAAGAAAATACACTAAGTACTCAGGATGTATAAAGTTCCGGATGAAAATATTCTTCTTCCGATATTCTTCTTCTGTGAGTTCCTATCTCACCTTATCTAGAGTACTTTAATAAATACTCAAGTGCTTAGGATGCAAAAGAGGTTTGGGGGGTGTTTAGGGGGGGTTTGAGTGGGGGAAGAGGGTTTAGAGGGGCATTGGAGTTGGGTCGGTGAAGTCGGGGGGGGGGGGGGGTAAGAGGGTTTAGAGGGGCATTGGAGTTGGGTTGGTGAAGTGGGGAGGGGGGGGGGGGGGGTTAGAGGGGGGGGGGGGGTTTGAGGGGTTTGGGGGTTGAGGGGTTTGAAGTGAGGGGCGGGGTTGTTTGTTTGTTTGAAAAGCTTTATTGCACACACAAAGAATACAATGTGGTGGGCCTATTGCCAAGTGGCAATATCTACCGACCATACCGCCAGGGTTATTGTGACTGAAGGTTTATGTGGGCAAATAAATTTACAAGTAATAAATAAATACACTTACAAAAAAGTCATCATAGTATAAAATATAAATCAGTGATTAGTAACGTATGCCAACTCGTATAGAAGGGAGGAGTGAAATATAAGGACAAGCAAAGGAGACGGGAGGGGAGGAGGGAGTTCATAAGTTGAGTAAATGTCTCTTTAAAGAATTTTTAAACCCGCTCAGGTTTTCAAGTTGTCTTATCGGTAAAGGCACGGAATTCCAGAGACGGGCCGCTTGCACTGCGAAAGACCTAGACATGAAAGTTGATGAATGCTGAGGTATAGCCAGTAATAGATTTTCCTGAGAGCGCAATGGGAGACCATGGGATGATAGCGGAGAGAAGAGATTATACAAATAAGTAGGACAGTTTGACTGTAGTACGCGGAAGAGTAGGGCGAGTATGTGAAATTCCCGACATCGTCTAATGGGTAGCCACTCCATTTGCCAGTTGTCTGCTTGCCGGGAGAGAATGTGACAACCGTTTTTTTTAAATACGTTGAGACTACACACACTTGTTTCCGCTGTTCCACTGGTCCACAGTCAGGTTAGATAGAAAATATTACTTGGGATCGGTGAGGAATTGTGCTTTCTCCAGTTTAAAGCCGTGTCCTCACAGTTGATGCCTGTGGTTCCGCTTAAAGATTGAAGAAAACTTCGGGCAACCATAGCATCCGTTAAGAATCTTATATGGGTTCTATACTAGTTAGTTAGTTAGTTAATCTGGGCTTTTTCCCACACTTGCCCTCTTGATTGGGCCGTTGTGCGTGGCTCATGTTTCTATTTATGTTACTCCAGCCAACCCAGGCTGTCTCAGAGGGATAGCAGCCTGATGGATTATACTAACGCCTGTTAACAGCCTGATGGGAGCTAACAGGCCCATGATGGGTTGGCCACGAAGACCCATGTGTTCAGGGTCAGTCTCACTCACGGGTCAACACCCATCCGACGGCGTCCACGCACGGGGTGCGAACCTGGGTAGGACTCTGGCCCTGGTCAGTTTCCCCCGGGAATCAAACCTCTGGCGCTCCTGGACGGTCTGCGCACCGTGCGGCGCAAGCCAATCGATTGTGCACTCCGACTAACAGTCGGGGGAGTCTGGAAGCTGTATTGTTTCCTATAGAGCGGGGGTGGTTGCGTACCTTACGGCGACTGCTCTTGAAATGACCATTGGCCATCCGATCCCGGGTCAGAGGCGGGCAAAGGAAGCCATGGTCCGCGATAGATTCGGTATTCTCCTTTTCACCGCTTCGTAAGGGAGAGGACCGCGCAAGCGACCTCGAACTCGGAACCAATCGAGAGACCGGAGAAATCTGGTCACAATTGGTAGCAAGGGCGCGAGTGTCGCTCGCCAGGTAGCATTCCTGGCTATCTCGCGGTAAGGCGTTGGTCTCTTGCGGGTTGTGGCATAGCTAGACGTCGGATTGTTTTGTCCAAAGTCTTCTACGCTCACTCCAGGGAGATAGAACGACTAATCGTTAAAACTCCCTGTGGTGACGGGCTCGCCCGTTGTAGTCGACACCTCAAGATGATGGATTATACTATTACATCAGTATAGAATAGAATAGAATAACTTTATTGTGCTATAAAAACATAACTTAATGAATATTACACTGGTTTTATGCACAAATGGCGGACTTATCGCTATAGCGATATCTTACAGTCAACCATCATCAGTCAATATCACTTTGCAAAATAAATTGCATAATAGGATCCAAATCCCGCAAAAACAGCCGGTCGGCCTGCTGTTTACAATAGGGTACACGGCGTCGGTGTAATCAGTAGTTTGCCGTAACCTATTGAGTTCACAGCACACAGGTTAATAATGCAATAATGTATATTAATAAGAAGAGTATGCAGAGAAAAAGTGTAGTTTTTTATTACTACTTACTACCCACTTTATAACCCTTAGCAAATCTTTTGGAACTTTTATATAAACTTAAGTGTAAAGAGAAAAAAATATTCACATATAGCACAATGGATAGCACGTGATTTTATTTATTTATTTATTTATTTATTTATTTGTAACGAAACAGATAGTAGGTGGTACATTTCATTAATAACATAGTGCCTTACATAATATGCTCTAACCTACTATCCTATAATATTGTTACAATGCATCCGTTAATAAGGCTCTAATCTAGATATTATATGTATATATATATATATATATATATATATATATATATATATATATATATATATATATATATATATATATATATATATATATATATATATATATATATATATATATATATATATATATATATATATATATATATATATATATATATATATATATATATATATATATATATATATATATATATATATATATATATATATATATATATATATATACATACATGCATATACATATATACATACACATATACACATACATACACACATACATACATAAATATATACACACATATCCACATATACATATACATACACACACAACCATATATACATATACACACACATACATATCTACATATATTTTTATTTTTACATATTATATATATTTTTATTTTTACATTACACTAATGTTTTAGAGTGTATGGACTTTTTGATGTTCGCAAAGGTATCATTGAATATGTCGTTTCCTTGGCAGTTCATATCGAACGCGCGACACATCCTACTTATAGGTTTATTATACGATAAATTATTTGCATGTAATAGGTTGGCAAATGTGTTATTATTTCTGGAATGCCTCTGGGGAACGCGGATTGGAATTTTAGCTAAGCTGGCCGGACTGTCTAGCTTGTTATTAATAAGTTTGTAGAGACACGAGATGTCTGCACTTATTCTACGTTCCTTTAATGACAGCATTTCAAAATAAGACAACCGATCCTCATAACTGTTTAGCTTATTCCCAAGGCCACATTTGTACGACAGCATGCGGGTGAATTTCCTTTGGACTTTCTCGATTCTATCGCCGTGTACTTTGTAAAGAGGATTCCATATTACTGTATAGATCTAACTACAGAGTTGTAATTCTAGTATAGATCTAACTACAGAGTTGTAATTCTAGTATAGATCTAACTACAGAGTTGTAGACCAATAACATAGATTTCGGATTACGAAACGGCTGCATCATCACTGTGTTAATAACATGAAATTAATTCTTACATCAACATTTGTAGATATCATGAATCTCCGCAGCGGTTCGCTTCCAGCCAAATCATCCCAACCAACCGTGTCCAGTTGGGTGTTGCACGTCGCTTTCTCTGAAAACAAACTTTCATTTTGACATCAAACTTTGCAAGTGCAAGCAAATAAGTATCTTCCAGGTGCAAGCCGCCTGGTAGATAATTATCGTCAGCCAACAAGGCTAAAGGTATAAAGGTAAATTACCGCTGAAGGTATAAAGGTATAAAAAAAGTTATATAGGTATAAAAAAATCAAACATCATGAAATTTTCAGATTGGAGGTTGTGCATAAGGGATGCACTTACAATTCATCGTCTGTGCGGTTTTTGATAGATATCACCCATCAGGCACCGTTGATATCACCCACATATAGAGTTGTCAACTACAACGGGCGAACCCGTCACCTCAGGAAGTTTTAAAGATTAGTCGTTCCCGTGAAGTGAATGCAAAATACTTGGACAAAACAAGCCACCGTCAAGCTCCGCCAAATGCCCGTAAAAGGCCAATTTCTTAACCGCGAGATAACTAGGTGTGGTACCCAGCGGGCTTCACCTCACTCCCTTACTTCCAATTGCGAACAGATTACTCCGATCTCTCGATTGGTTTCGAGTTCAAGGTCGCTTGCGCGGTCCTCTCCCTTATATGGCGGTGAAACGGTGTATACCGAATCTATCGCGGACCACGGCATTCTTTGCCAAGAGCAGTCGCCGTAAGGTCCGCAACCACCCCCGCTCTATAGGAAACAGTACTGCTTCCAGACTCCCCCGACAGTCAGAATGCACAATCGATTAGCTTACGCCGCACGGTGCGCAGACCGTCCAGGAGCGCCAGAAGATTGACTCCTAGGGGAAACTAGCCCCAAGGCCAGAGTCCTGCCCGGGCTAGCACTTCAAGCGTGGAGGCCGCCGGATGGGTGTTGACCCGTGAGTGTGACCAAACCCTGAACAGAATGGGTCTTCGTGGCCAACTCAGCAAGGGCCCATTAGCTCCCTGATATCACCCACAGTAAGCATCAGCAGGGTAATTTTATAACTTTACCGTTTTCTATTGACTTCGCTTTCGCGCTGCTTTACGGAAGTATGTATAACTGGTGGTCGATTTTACAACTTTTTTATATTAAAATGACGTCATTACACTCCTATAAAGCAAAACAAATCAAACGAGCGAAATGTCTATTTTTTTTAATGAGTTTGACGTTTCAACTGTGCCTTAGCCAATTTCGTGCGATTTTATAAATTTTATTAAAAACGTCCTTTGCAATTTCGACAGTTTCGCTTCGCAAACTTTTCAGTGGCTTGAAAGGTAACAAAAACTTTTGTCTATATAGAATTTGAATAGTTAAAAATCACAAGTATGAATAATTATGTGTTTTGTGACAAAGGCTTTTACGAAAAACATTTATTATCAAATAAAAATGTGTCTTTTTTCCAGAGATGGATCCATATTTTAGGTTAAGTACTGTTTTTAACACCGTTTGACGTTTGATGATGAATGTCAGCCGCCGTTGCGCGCAACGGCAACGTTGTCAATTCTCGTTAGTAAACGACGTTGTCAATTCTCGTTAGTAAGCGACGTTGTCAATTCTCGTTAGTAAGCGACGTTGTCAATTCTCGTTAGTAAGCGACGTTGTCATTTCTCGTTAGTAAGCAACGTTGTCAATTCTCGTAAGTAAGCGACGTTGTCAATTCTCGTTAGTAAGCAACGTTGTCAATTCTCCATAGTAAGCGACGTTGTCAATTCTCGTTAGTAAGCGACGTTGTCAATTCTCGTTAGTAAGCGACGTTGTCAATTCTCTATCGCTTATAGTAAAAATTGAGCAAAGCGAAATGTGTTCGTTATAAAATCGGCCAATATAAGATATTAGGTTTTCCTTTGCTAAAATCGTTTTCGAAGCGTAACGCTTCGGTTCGTTTCGTTCCGAGTTTCTAGCGCAGGAGATATAAAATCGCCCTGCAGGTTTATGTTCATCCACTTTCATCTTGCACTAGGAACCGTATTGGAACCGGAAACCAGTATTGCCGTATAGAAATACCATTATTCTGTCATAAGGAGTAGATTTATTAGTAAAAGAACGAACCATTATTAAAACATACCACCTTGTTTTGTATTTATTGGAGTTTAATGTGATTCGAAAAAACATTTAATTTCTTCGCGGGTAAACTGGTTTTATCCCTTTTTGATGAAACCTATTTATTTCAAATTAATTTTTCGCCCAAATTTAGCGAGTGTTAGATAGAACTTTGATAGAAAAAAGAATTGTATCCGTTATTGTTTTAACTATATGGATGTTAAGTCAAAAACGTATTTATCAGTTTTTGTTTCTGGCACTCCTCAACTATGACTTAATTCCCAATCATAGTGAAAAATGTACCTGCATTGTCTTCTAAGTTATCCACGCACTGCAGCATAGCCGACTTGGAGTTTGTAGCGAGTCTTCTTTGTGGTGTAGCGTTTGCGCTGCCCCCAGCATTACATCCGACTCCGCTGGCTCCCATCAGCACCGACGTGAGCTGACGCAGCTGGGTGTTGACTCCTGGACTGAGGTTCGAGGGATCCTGCCAAGGGCGAAAATAGAAAGAGGTAAGATAGATTTTTTGCATTGCACATTAAAACAAGTAAATATATTAAAAATAATAAAAAACACAACTGCCATTACGGAAAATGAACTATTGTATTTATAATTATTTTTATTACAGTTTTTTATGAAATTTTTGTGGTTTATGTATTTGTACAAATAAATACATAATATTTCCGTAACATACTCAATCAAACCTTTCATTTGGCAATAAACACGATATATTCATGTTAACTTATTGACATTTGGCCGTTTGGGCATTTAGACTACCACTTACTTGATATTCGGACAGTTAAGACAATGATTCTAACAATACTACACACTTCTAAATTGGATCAAGCGTTTAGAAGTTATGATGAAATAAAGAAATGGAAAACATACATAAATGAAACCTGAACACATTACTCTCGGTCGGGCAGTCGTCCAATAAAGGCAGCCATCTTTACCATGCAAAATAGACGGGTTTGTCTTTCACTTTATTTTTACATAGTTGCTTGAACATTCAACTACTGCTTCGTGGATGTGTATCATTTGCCGCTGTCAACGTAGAAGCAATTTTTTAACAGTGTTTGCAGTTAATGTGAAGGAAAAATAAGTAGAAGTTTTACTACTTCATATTTATTGTATGATAAGAGTTTTTGAAGAAAACCTAAACTTCTTTTTTTAAAGGGTGATTCTGTGCATTAAACTAAAGAAAAAAAAGATTTTTTTTCCTATATGATATTTAACTTAAAAACTAGGTTGAAAGTAATGTACAACTTTTTTCGATTTAGGCCTAGGTTACCGAGGAAAAAGCATTTTTATTTCAACATTAGGATAATAATTAAATTTATTCTCAGTAACAAAGACCTAAATAAAAAAAAAACAATAATAACAAACCCAATTTTTATGTAGAATAATTCCCTGTTAAGGCCCCCTTCCGAATTGAAGCAACTAAAAATGCAGGTATATTTCAAGGTCCCAGGAAAGTATAGGTAGCTAACTTTGCAACCACTTCTCGCCGAGCAAGTGTAGCAAACTCTTGATAGTAAACCGTTTTGATCCGCGAGTAAATTTATTCTTTAATTATCTCTTAAAATTGTAGGTTTTCATAATTTAAAAAATACTTTAAGCGATTTCATTCCACTGGCATGCTAAATGATACACAAAAAATGTAGTAAAAATACATAGAAATAAAAAAAATACAAAAAAAAATATTTTAAAAAACTTTTAACAATAAAAAGGTTACATATTTATACAAATACCTTCTTTGACGACAGATTCTTGTTCTTCTGGGTTAACTTCTTTAAGCCGGAAATAAATAAATTGGAGTTAAGAAGAAGTCTATCTAAAAAGTTAGTGTTTGTATCTACACGGATCTTTATTTTATTTTATTTTATTTCTGGAAACATACAGCGCATACAATTGAAACGTGTGCAAAAACATAATGTAGAAAAAGAGAAAAACATTACGCCGATAATCGTTTCCTATGAAATTAACAGATTTCCGCATATTACACATTTGGATTTCGGCATATTACACTTAAAAATTAATTGTAAAATAAACTAAGTACATGTTAAATAGAAAATTAAAATAGAAAACCGATGGGAGAGGTAGGGAATTGGAAGTGTTTAGGAAGAAGGAGTTAGACGATGGTATGTGTATATGTAAATAGATATAAATAAAGATATAAATAGGTCTTATAGTGGGTATATAGATACAGATATTTATTGATGTTTATAGATATTTTTAGATATATAATAAATATTTATAAATATTTGTAGTAGCTACTGATATGTTGCATGAAAATTATATAACTAAGAAAGATAGATGTTAACAAGCTCGTTAGGTGCAATTGATTTGAATAATTCTTTAACGAACGTCGGTTCTTAGTAAATAATAATGTACTGTTACTACACGGAACAAAATTCTAAAAGATGTTTTTGTTTTAAGACTTCAGATAACTCCCTGATGGACAACATTGCGTGTTTGATCAGATCATAACCATGAATTAGGACTTTATGTACATAATATGGTAAATAATATCAAGGATATTCCATAATATGGTAAATAATCCCAAGGGTTTTTTTGTAACTCTAAAGTGTAACACGTTAAAGCAGCGGAAACGTTAACATTCTGCCAAAAAATCGTTCAACTTAATCCTTTCACAGTAATTTTTTGTAAAACTGATAAACATAATAATCATATTATCAACGCGATAACATTATATTGCAAAATCTAATTCAAGTGATTTCTCCTTGTTACGTATACATACCTATATATTTTTAATTTGTTTGAAATTGAGCTTGAAAAAGACTGTCAACACAGTATACCAGACAAATAGAGTAGTCAACTACAACGGGCGAACCCGTCACCTCAGAAAGTTTTAACGATTAGTCGTTTTATCTCCCGTGAAGTGAGCGCAGAAGACTTGAACAAAACAGTCCACCATCAAGCTCCGCCACATGCCAGTAAGAGGCCAACGCCTTAATCGCAAGATAACCGGGTGTGTTACCCCTTACTTCCAATTGCGACCAGATTACTCCAGTCTCTCGATTGGTTACGAGTTCGAGGTCGCTTGAGCGGTCCTCTCCCTTACGAAGCGGTGAAACGGTGTATACCAAATCTATCGCGGACCACGGCATCCTTTGCCCGGCTGTTCACGAGGGATCGGGTAGCCGATGGTCGTTTCGAGAGCAGTCGCCGTAAGGTCCGCAACCACCCCCGCTCTATAGGAAACAGTACTGCTTCCAGACTCCCCCGACTTAGTCAGAGTGCACAGTCGATTGGTTTACGCCGCACGGTGCGCAGACCGTCTAGGAGCGCCATAAGGTTGATTTCTAGGGGAAACTAGCCCTAAGGCCAGAGTCCTGCCCGGACACTTCATGCGTGGAGGCCGCCGGATGGGCATTGACTCGTGAGTGTGACCAACCCTGAACAGAATGGGTCTTCGTGGCCAACTCAGCAAGAGCCCATTAGCTGCCAGACGGTAGAATTGAGGCGAATCCATTGTTGCGGGTGTTACACTTAGACGCCTAAAATGGCAAAATAGAGAGAAACACGTCGCAACGCAACCGGCAGATAACCTCAAACTGAAATGGCACATCAGTTGTCAATTCAATGTTGCCAGGAGCCGGTTTTAGATAATTGCCGTTTAAGTCGAATATGTATGTTTAGGTAAGAACCAAACGGTGAAAATGAAGTTTTTAGGCAACAAAAATTACTTAACCATTCATTTCAGATTTCATTCTATATGGTTACACTATCATTGAGATCCAATATTGCGTTTTAAAAAATAGGAGAGGAGTGTCATCCATAATGGATTCGTCAATCAGGTAAAAAAACAGTAAAAGAGCCAGATATTCTTAATTGTCTACGTTACTATGACTCATGAGGAGGAAATAACAGTATCTATTGCCTTTATCAACTATTGTCTTTATTAATACACTCGACTTTCAGTGAATGCTCAGGGCATGTGCACACAGCAAATAAGCACAATTCCTTTTTTGTGATATGTAATTGGCCCTGTATTTGATACCAGCAGTTGTGGTTTTTATTGACGATAGTTTTATCATTTTCTATTCCCCAGAATCTATTTTTCTTGCGCTAATAGCCTAATCAGGACTCATTCCATAGGCAAAAAAGGGACATTTCAATTCCTTTATGCCGTTTTCAGATACAGCGTCTGGCGTTGCATCCAAGAAAAAAGGTCATCGTCAATGAACAGTCTGCATTTTTCAAGTACTATATTTTCCTGCCTTTGCAATGCAGTATTTTCATTATGTTTTTGCCATGTTGAAAGGCCGCAACATGGTCAGTAGAATATTTGTACAGCATATGTTTAACGAGACTTGCTGAATTTATATTCTGCCGTCGTTTGCACACTTTGCTATAGTTGGAGGCCATTAAAAGACATCTGCGTAACTCAAGCCATAAAGCACTTTCCACTTGCGATACGGTGTCAATCTGTTTCAATACTGTCCTTCAATTGCAATAACAAGACCGATACGCACACATACATGTAAACATTTCATAGTAGGGTTAGTTGCAAGAGATTGCCGTATGGCATTGTGAAATTTCTCAACAAATAGTAGAAACAAACGTTTAACTACAGCTCTTTGACGAAGAATAAACATATTTCAGTTCAATCGAGTTTTAATTACTAGTATATAAACAAACGCGCAGCGGGGTGCGTCTGCCGATTTAATTTTGCGCCCCGGATAGGGCCTATTTTGACCTGCAAGCCACCAAAGCCTATTTATCTAAAAGACACATAGCCATATTCAATAAGCCATAAGCCATATAACCTATAAGCCATATTTATAAGCAATCATTTTTGTAGATATATAATATTATATGCAATAAAGTTTTTTTTCATTTTAACAGTAAGTAATTGCAAGTTGAAAAAGAAGAAGACAACAAAGTGTTACATTTACCTTTTCATCGCTTATTTTCCTGTATTTTTGCGCAGGTGATTCCGTGTCATCCTTAAATCAAGTAAAATTACAAATTAATAACAAATCACCTGGCGATGAAAGGCCAGTGACCTGGGAATATACAAAGGGGGACTAAGATGATGATTTATTTTATTTATTTATTTAATTATTTACTTCATATTTCATATCTTATATTTCAAATAAGATTACATTAGGAAACAAAAATATTTTTAAGTTAAAATAAAGCGATCGATCAATAATCCCATTGATCCCAATCCCATGCAATTGCAATCCCATGCAATGCAATTGATCCCAATTCCATCCCATTGATTGATCCCAATCCCATGCAACCCGAGAGACGTCTAGGCTTATGCCTGTGTTTGACATATTTAAAATAAAGTTTAATAGTAGAGATTAGTAATAAAGTAATATTATATAAAGATTTTTAAAATACTCATTATATTTACTACATATTAAAGATTAAACACTAATAATAATAACAATAGATATATTGACATCTTTCATAGATATATCATTTTAAACAAATTAAACTACAATTGTCATTTCTTTCTCCGTTTCAGAACACCCTGTCACAATGTACTTTTTGCGTGCAAAATAATACGTGTGAACAAGAGTTTTGCAATGATGTCGATGTTTTATTCAAGAGTGGTTACAAAAATGAATATCGTTTACGAACTGAATTTCGTTTACACAGATAGTTCTGTTTATATAATAAATGCCCCATGCGCCGTTTTCATATTGGATCTTGGCTCCCTATCGCACAGTATAAAAAGCTAGAGTAATAATTGCCCCTTTTCATTCTTCTCGCTCGTTCCGTCCGGCTAACATCACGAGCTTCGCGACGCCTCTCCTGTCTCTATCGCACACTATAAAAGTGCCGTATTAAATGTTGGCCGCTCGCTAGCATCTCCCTCACTTGTTGTCGGCAGTGCCGTCGAGGTGTATTGTTTGCGACCCGCGGCCGCTCGCCAGTCTGCGTTTACTTGTTCCGCCGAGAGGTCGTGTCGCGGTCTGATGTGTCCGCTCGCTCTGCCTCGCAAATGCACGCCGCTCGCGGATACCTCGCTTCCTTTATCTTTCCCATGGGCCTCTGAAGCCTGAGGATCTTCCAGAGTGCTGCTGAGGTGTTCCCGGTTGCTGCAAAGAACGTCGTGCTTCGTCTGAACGTTTGCGTGAACGTTTGAACGTTTGCCTCGGAGTGTGCCATGTCTCGATTTTGTATATTTACGGTGTGTTCCGATGAAATAAATGTTGCTTTGTTCGAAGCTGTTTTCTATGTCGTTTTATTTGCATTGTTGAAATAAATGCTTTCTGTTCGAGCACTGATTCTTTGTGTTTTATTCTTTTCTGAAGTTTTGCAACAACCCTAATTCCAATAGCCGTTTATTAATGAAAGTTTTGAAACTGTCAATATTATCTAATATTTTAACAGGTTCTTCAAGTTTATTGTATACTAGTGGAATGTTACCCAGCGATGCTCGGGAATCCGCTTCTTTCCCTCCCACTCTTATCTCGCCCCCTTCCCCCGATACCCATATAGCCTATGTTACTCACCGTTAATTCAGCTATCTCTATTCCACAAATCACATTGCTTCATAGGTCCTATCAACTTCCTATTTTGCATTTATAAAATTTTCATGGCGATAGGTTGAACGGTGCTAGTTGACGTCCTGCAGCATCATCTAGTGGCAAGTTACATCAAAGTGGATAGCGCGAAAATATTACCCGTTCTTAAATAACTATGTAAAATTTTCATTTTCATGGCGATCGGTTGAGCGATATAGAAGTTGATGTGCTGCAGCGCCATCTAGTGGCGAGTGACAACAAACTGGATAGCGCGAAAATATTATCCAGGCTCAATACCGATACCGATGTATACCAATTTTCATGGCGATCGGTTCAACGGATCAAAAGTTGATGCGCTGCAGCGCCATCTAGAGAGATTTCCTATGTATTTATTAAATTAATAAATTTAGAGTTTTTGTGATTAGAATTAATTAAATGTATACAAAATATTGAAATCTTACATCAAATTCCAACTTCCGTGACCCCACTTTCTCTCCATCACCAGTGTTGTATCTATTTAGAAATCGTTCCATCAGCTCATTTAACGGCTGAAATAAAATAAAAGAAATGAAATAAATTTTTTGACAATTTATGTAACTTTGTTCTAAAATTATCAAACTTTCGGTTGGCAAAAATACATTTGAATCGGTCATTTTGAAAACAACGTAAGTCGCAAAAGGTGCATTTTACAGGAGATTAAAAAACTGATTTTCTTAAAATATTACAACTTTTGTTTCAGTATTTTTTTTTAAATATTACTTTGAGGCAGTGGCGGATCCAGGATTTATATTTGGGGGGGGGGGGGGGGGGCTTAGGGTCGGTCTCGCTAATAGCTATATCAGTAAATAACAATAATTCCAGAATATTCATCAAAACCTGTAGCGCAACTACATTAAGAAATTAGGTATACCTAATAAATTAGACTGAACTAACAGATGTTTAACCCGCTCAGCACGTAACATCCATTTGGGGACATGTATGGCGGCCGCCTAAAATCCGAAACATCCGCTACTGGATATCGCGCTCGCCGCTGCGAAAAATGCAATTTACGATTCAAAACGTCGTACTTAATGCTTTCTGATGGCGGAACGATATGGCCAAATAATCTTTAATTCGGCGGCGAACGGCGATAAAATCGAACGGCGATTTAAAAAGTCAGCATAGACGTCAAAACGGCAGTCTCGATCGGCCAGCGCCGCGGCCGCGTAGTTCCGCGAAATGGTGGTTTTGTGCAGTGTTTTGTGGATAACATTGCAGTGTTTACTGGATAACAGTGAGTAATTTTCATTTTTAAGTAGTTTAGGCATAAGGATTAGTCAATTGAGATAGTCCATTTGCTGTTTTTCACGAATTTTTAAAGAAAACACTTCGGCAACAACAAACGGCTCGCGAAAAAATGGTTGTTATTATTTTGTAATGTTTATGAAATATCCCGATATATTGCGAAATATGACGTAATGTCGCTTTAATTTACTAACAAAATAAGTATTGTTTCATTTACATCCTAAGTTATCACATAATTAGGCGTATTTTGAAAATTATATCTTGTTTTGTAAAATAAATCGCGCAAAGAAACTTGTTTTGATAATTACTATGAGAGAATAAAGTGCGATTTTCCATAGTTTTTCGATGAAATGTGACTCTTTGGAGTATAGTAATTAGTTATTAGACATATAATAAGTCTATGATAAGACAATATAATTGAAAAAATCTAACGAATTTTATATTATGAGCATTCAAAGTTTATTATTAAGTTCGGACGCGGAAACTCTCAAAACTTTAGATTTTTCTATAATATCAGACAAAGCTCAAAGTTCTGGTGTGATTTCTAAGAAGTGTGATGTAGTAATAAAGTTATTTTGAAAGAATTTCATATAAAAAAATACCATAAGTAGTCACAAATTAAAAATTAAAAAAAATTTTTTTTACGAGAATACATAAAAATTTTCTTGGCTGAATAAATAAATATTTTTGTATGCAAATAAGTAAAAAAAAATATCGTTTTGGTAAAGCATTTAATAAAGAACATAACTATATTTACAATTTTTGCATATTTTACGTATTTTGAGACAAAAAAATCGAAATGATTTTATAGGCGAGTTTTTTCAGTTTGCCAATTTTGTAATATTTATTCATTATTATCTTAATTGTTTTACGAGATAAGGTTCTGAGGTTACAAGATAAATTCTGACAGTTATGGTTTTTTTAAAATAATTTTTATAAACCTTATTTTGCTTGTCCTGCACAATTAGGAAAACGACAGATATTTTTGCCATATACCTACCGATATGTCAAATTTCAATGCGATCATTTTTCTCTTTATCTTTTTTTAATCCGTTTAGTGGTTTATAAGTTATGATCGTTTTTCTCAAGGCCGTTGACTCGCGTCGATTTTTTGCCCGAATATGTCGCGCGCAAAAGTGATAGGTGAGTTTTTACCTCGCAACAGGAGCGGTTAATATACAGTTCAGTAACAAATCTAAAAGTTTTGTTTATTTATGTTTTGGGGGGGGCTTCAGCCCCTTAGCCCCCCCCCCCCCCCCCTGGATCCGCCACTGCTTTGAGGAGATATTTAAATCATGAAAACAGTCAAAAATGTAATACTTTCCTAGAAATAAAATGTCGGTTGAGTTTTTTTTTAAAGAAATGCCTAAACAGGTTTTTTTTTTATATGGTTTTCGAAATGAATTTATATAATTGACTATCTGAAATTCACATATTTCAGTAAATAAAACAGTACTTTTTTCTGTTCCATTTTGATAAAATTTTATATTTTGATTACAGCGTAGATTAGGTTAGGTTTAGTTCTTGAAAAAATAAATTTGAAACTACATTTCTAGAACTAACAATCAGTAGAATTTGTGGTGTTATCAAAATGACTCAGAAATTAAGGTGGCATTTGTACCATCAATGAACCAACTTTTATGTTTTAGATTAGAAACATATGCAGCATGGTTTTTAGTACCCAAATAAAAAAAAGTGATTTTGTTCAAAATGTGACTTTATAGAGTTTTCGTAATGACCGATTCAGTTATTCACAAAAAAATAAATGTATTATTAGTATTGTTTACAGTAGTGACACACCCAATAATGCTCGCCCGCTGTAGTCGACAACTCTAGTTGTTGTTGTTTTACTCTTTATTGTGAACTTTCACAATAAGAGGGTTATTGTCATACATCAATCTCTTACAACCAACCCTACTATGAAGTGTTTATATGAATGTGTGCAAGAAACATGTGTGTAAATGTGAGTTTTGTTATTGCATTCGATCGACAGAATTGAAAATGCAATTCCGTTAATTTTATCCCAACGGAAAATGGTGATACAGCCAGGAATAGAACCCAGAACCTTACAATGTACGATCAGGCGACCTAGCCACTAACCGTAACCCGGAACGGCTTCACTGTTCACCTTCACGCGGTGGAAGTTGGCGCTCGTGGCCTGCCAGCTAAATCTCTATTTCACCTCTTTAAAGATCTTGGCCTTTCCAGAAAAATAATCAACTCTTTCTTAGAAAAATTATCTAAAACTGCGATTTGCGCATCTCAAATTCTATGGCTTCGAAGGGGGAGTGAATGGGTGGCAAGGTGAACGCTCACATGTGGCAAGACAGCTGTCCTAAACCTACCACAGCCGGTTCGTAAGTCCGGAATCCACTGCTCACCCCCCAGAAGTGTAAAAAAATAGTATTATGATGGGCCCGACTCCGGTCGGTGAATTCCATGGCAGCTCCGTTTGTATTTATTATACTACCGGGCCAGGAGAAGAAATGTGCCGAGAAGAGGGAGGTTTCTTCTTTGGACATCTTTTAAGGTTTATTTTTAATTGCAAAATAATCATCAGACGCTAATTTTGCTGTTACAATTAATTTTTTTTTGATCATTCAAGACGAACAACGTATCAATGAATTTAAAACATTTATTTCTCTGTGCAATATCGTATTATCAGCGCAATGTGTGTCAATGTGCCTAGAACTGAAGCCTTAAAGAGTTTTTTCCACTTCCAATTAAATGTCAAGAAACACATTAGGCAACTATCTGTAACTTCTTTCAAGCTTCTAGGGTTTGGGATAAGGCAATCCAAACACTTAAATAATTTTAGGGATACGCGCATGTTGTACAACTTAATTGTTAGAAGTAGCATGGAAACGAATGCAGCTATTTGGAATCCGCATGAAGGTACCTATATCCTAATGCTGGCAAAGGTACACAAGTGTTTTTTGTCATTTTTGTACTTCAATCAGTATGGATATTATCCATTTTTATACTCGACTGCATTTATGACAGTTGGCTATAATTCTCTATTTTTAATCTGATTCGAGGTAAAACTGATAACCCTACCTTACTAGCTAAGGTAAATCCTGTCGTGCCTAATAATTATCTTCGTGCTCGATCGCATCATCTTTACACAGAGCTGTTGCATCATCTTTACGCTTAAATGACAGGAACTCGATGGCAGCAGATGTTGATATTTTTACCGCAAACGCGTATGTGTTTAAATAAAGGCAAATCTTTCTCTATGTATTGGAGACATGGACCCTGAAGGCTCGGATACGCACCAAAATCGATGCACTGGAGATGTGATGTTGGCGTAAAATGCTAGGAATCCCATGGACAGCACGCCGCACCAACAAATCTGTCCTGGAAGAACTTGGCATCCAAGTGAGGCTCTCCACCGTATGCATGAGACGGGTCCTGCAGTACTTCGGTCATGTTGCTAGGAGAAACCTAAAGAATCTGGAGAAAATGCTTTCCGGGGGTCAAATGGAGAGAAGAAGAAGCAGAGGCAGATCACCGGTCAGATGGAACGACCTCATCAAAGAAGTTACTAAAGGGTCATCAAGAAGTTACAATCTGCAACCCGCCATGCAGAAGACAGGTCGAAGTGGAGAAGCCTCGTAGGCAATTTGTTGTCTAGTGGCCACGATCCTCGGTAATGAGGGAACAACAGAGAAGAAGAAGTATTTAATGCGACATTTTATTTGTGTAGTTACTGGTTAATATCTTTATTGATTTTACTTTTCAATGCACTGGTTTTTCTGTAATGTTGAATAGTAATAGGGGAATAAACAAATAAATAAATACAATAAATAAATTATTTTAATGTCTGTGGCATAAAAATTCAACTAATATCTCGTGTGAACACTATTGAATTGGATGAAACCACTAAAGTTAACTAGGTTTACGTTAGCCCTACGTTAGCTAGATGAGGCGGAAAATGATCTCGTATTACTCGATCTCCCTCAACGAAGAATAGGTATGTAAAGGAGATTGTTTATTAACAATTATTTTTTAGGCTCAGGACTGAAGGCTGCTAAGAATAAGTATGATTTTGCATACGTTTATTACTCAAAAATACCTTGAAAAGAAATGGTTCTGTACGCTTACCGTTTCTTTTTTTTGAAAATCTGGCAGTTTTCCGGGCAGATCATTGATATCTTTCCAGAACTGTTTTCTGGATTCCGGTGATAGTCTGTTTACTCCTGGTCTCATGACGGCTCCGAAAGGGCTCTCTGGAGTATCCACGGATATATTAACTGTGGAATTTACCAATCTGTGATTTTAATCAGATAAATCGTTGTTGAGATCTCAAAATATTTTGTTTTTTTTTTGCTTTTCAAAGAAAAATCTAGTATATATCAGTTAAGAAACTCCAAAGAGTACTTCAATATTACAAATAAACGAGGAATGGATTGTTATTTATTATTACTAGAGGTATGGTATTTTCGCAAATAAAAAACAGAAATTTTGCAAAAAAATGTGAAATCTCGAAATTTTGCTAAAATTTGCATATATTGCATATATCAAATAAAACAGCATTTTATACACTTAACATTTAGATTTAATGTTAATTAAAAGCTAGCATTGTTGTAATGTCAAAATTTGACTGTTTTAGACTTTCTTCCATCCGTAACGTCGACATTATACATTATGCATTCTGCGTCTAGTTTGACTAGCTGTTAGTTTGACTCCAAATGCTTCGTAACGCTGCTTTAGCAAAGGTGGAAAAGCAGCATTTAGTAGCCCACAGTATGTCGTTATCATTGGGATCATCATTCCTGTTTATTGATTGAAGCATTAGGCGATGACATTGAGTCATCAATGAACTTATTTTGAATAAGCGCTCAGAAGAAAGGATTTTTTGAGAAGCTTTCCAGTAATGTATTTTGATTAAAGATGGTCGTACTAGCAGCAACAGATGGGCAAAATAACTGACCAATTTGAAAGTAGGCTTCACTTGTTGCATTTAATATCATGTGCAGAGAGAGTTTATTGAATCTTTTTTCAGAGGCGGTTTGTAGCATTGACTTTACATCCAAATCCATTTCTCCACAATTATTTGGGAGCAAATGCGACGTTTTCTCACCAAAACACCCCTCAAATCTTTATGAACAAAAAAAAACACAAATTGCTATATTTCGCAAATATAACAATTTTTTCGCATAAATTCGTGTATATTTCGTAAAAACGAAAATTCCGTACCTCCAATTATTATTATTAATTATTTATTTTTAAGTTAAGTTAATTTAACCCCTAGAGCCCCAATTGGCCGATATCGGCCACAACACGATTCAGCGTGACCGCCCCGTTTTAATTTTATTTTAATTTAATTTGTTTTATTTTATCATGTTAATGTTTTATTTTAATTATGGGTACAGTTGGTTTGGCAGTAATTAATGTTTTGGTGAGAACAGTGTCATAATTATTTTTTTTTACAAATTTTTACTAAAATTTTTTGGGACATCTCTTGTCAACTTGTCAATCGGCTGAAGGGTTAAAAGTAAGACATGAAAAATGGAGAATCTCAACAAAGAAATCACATTTATTTACGATTTGAAAAGGTATCTGTAGACAGTTTAAAAAAATAAACTCTTAAGTACTGTATGCCCTATAGGTTACGTAAAACCACTGGTAAAGCCTGCGGTGTGTACTCTATGGGAAACGACCAGCTGGCCGTATTTGCAAGATTTGGATCATAATAGGTATTAGGGAGCGTCCATTAATTACGTGAGGTGATTTTGGCGATTTTTCGACTCCCCCTCCCCGTCTTGTGAGATTTCGTGAATTTGGCTCGACCTCCCCCCCCCCCTAATCGCACTTGAGATTTTTAAAATGCGTATTTTTAGTGTACATACGTTTATCTGAGATTGATTGTGTTACACATAATTTGTGTAACACAGTTGTGTAAACATAATTTGGTAAATTATTTTTTAAGACTACTAAAAACGCAGTCTAGAATTACAGTGAGAAAATCGAACAATAAAATACTTAAATAGAAACTACTAAAATTCGTAAAAGAATATTCATTCTATTTCAGTCCACAGGGACTCGTGTGTGGTCTCAACAGTAACTACTACCAAATCCGAGCGTCTGTTACTGCTATTACGGTGGCGATTAAACATCGAGGGGCTACTGTGCTACTAGTACAAGTATTATAGTGTATAAATATTATTGTGTAGGATTTAGCCATATTTTAGTGAAGAAACATATTTACTTAATTTTACCCAGTTTTCTCACAATTTTATACTGATTCTTGCTGGAAAAAAAATTACGTGATATATGCCGAGACCCCCCCTCTCCCCCACGTGAGATTAGGTGAGATTCGGCTGGACCCCCTCCCCCCCTAAACATCTCACGTAATTAATGGACACCCACTTATCTGCGAAGTAATACCGACAGTGTAATATCTGCAAAGCACCGCAGAAAAGGTAAAGCCATTTTGTCTTATGATTATTATGAACATCTAATGACAATAAAATATAATAATACAGGACTTACAAGGATCTTTTGGTGTCTTGATAGGCTCAGTGGGTATTTCACCCCTTTTAATAGCGAGTAATCCCTTTTTCGTGTTCGGGGTAAACTTAGAGAGATCCGGTGTTGAAAAGGAATCTGGAGTGGCTGGCGTTTTCACTACGCTGTTTCCTGTGATAATTTAATATAAGATATTGTAAAATTTCCATAAATTTATATAAAAGCATTGGCATTCAACAGATTATTATTACTCACTTGCATCACTGTCGATTTCTTTATTTTCAACACTTTTGACGGGAGTTTCTTGAGTATCAGCGCCGAGTAATCCTTGTCTTGCCATTGCTATGTACCTTGAAGCTGGAGATAGTTCACCATCACCTGTGGAAAGCAAAATAACACCATATTAAGTCGTAAATGTCACTTTGTAGGATCACAACTAGTGAAATGCTACATATTTAGAAGAGGAACTCGTAGAACTCGTAGAACCCTAGAACAAAAATCAATACCAGCACCTCCTCCCTGGATTGTGGGAAATAGTACAGAGCTTTTTCATTGCATTTCCTTTATCGTATTTGGCTGAGCTTGGGTCCAGTGCAGTGGCAAGTTACTTTGTAAGAAAAGGAACTGACTGAATATCGCTGAGCGTGGCGGTTTCTATGAGCCGATTAACTTTCATCCCTCAACCGTTTTGAGACGTTTAAAATCTATGGGAGTCATTCAAAAGGAAGGGCATTGAGTTCTTAACGAGTCAAGAGACATCAAAAGTCGTTTCATAACTTGTGAAATGCTCCTTCGCCGTCAAAAAAGAAAAGATTTTCTCCACTGAATAATCGCCGGCGACGAAAAGTGGTTCTTTAACGAGAACCCCAAATGCAAAAAATATCACTCGTACCCCGGTGAATCACTTCAATCGACCTCAACAGCCACGCCGAAGAGAGACATCCACGGATCCAAGGTAATGCTTTGCATTTGGTGGGACCAAAAGGGTGTCATTTATTACGAGCTGCTGAAATCGGGAGAAACCATCACAGGCGATCGCTATCGAGCTCAGCTCGCGATGCTGTGAAGATAAAACGACAAGGTAATTTTCCAGCATGACCATGCTCGACCACACGTCGCGATGCAGGTCGAGAACTTCCTGGAAACGCTTCGCTGGGACATCTTTCCTCACCCGCCGTATTCCCCAGATATTGCGTCATCCGACTACTATTTGTTCCGGTCAATGGCCCATGGGCTTTCCGAGCGGCGCTTCCAGTCTTTGGAGGATATTGAAAAATGACTGGATTCGTAGATAGCCTTCATTGAATAAGCCACCATCGGTGGTTTCTCTGTCATGACAATTCACGGTGGCCGATCTCCGTATTCAGGCAATTATTGGCTCTATTTCTCCCTCCACTGCTGTAAAAGTCGCCTATCATTGAATAAGCCACCGTTATATTGTCGCCTTACTATTATAATTTAGTAGTTCTGAGATAAACGCGTTTAAATGTTTTTTTAAAGTTTCAACTCGTCCACCATTTTTGTGGACGAGTTGAAACTTTGGACAGCAAGTGGACGTAAATACTAACCTTAACCTAGATAAGTGGAGATATTGAGTTTTTGCGCTACGATAGCAAACAGTGCTGCTAACTTTCAGTTAGATACGTCTACATATCGATTTTTAGTATTATAACTGGAGCTGATTTTCAACTTATCAACCACCGTTAACTCCTAAGGGCGGGGGAATTTCAGTTATCTGGTTTTAAGGGAATATAGGGTTGATATTTTTACATCTTCTGGCATACTTATCCCAAAAATGTAAATTTTCAAGTTATCAACTTATAATTGTAAGGCGACGATATATTAGTATGCATGCACTGAAATTTTGAAGGGTTGAAATGAAATTTGAAAGGGTTAAAAACATTCCGTTATGAGTTACATGGCTAGCTTTTTAACCCCTGGATGGCCATTCCCACCGATTGGCGGTATATCAGCTGTGACGATTCGCGGCCGCCTATATCCGTATTCATGCATAACATGCAATTACATGAGGAAAAGTCACCTTCATTGAATAAGCCACCGTTATACATAATAATGGTTGCACTAACACCCCCTACAAATAAATTTTCGATGGTTGAAAACATGCCGTCGTGAGCTTCGTTCCCATGGCTGGCTCTCTAAGGCCAGGCAGCCACTGGGGGCCAGCGAGATACTACTAAATGTATGGAATCGCCGTCGACTGCACGTACCTAAGCTGTGCGGCTAAGTGCGTGCGGCTAATGGCGTTTTCATACATTTTGTATTATCTCATTGGCCGCCGCGGCCAGGATGCTAGTGCGCACTGGGGTTAAGGGTTAAGAAGATTCCGAACTTCAAAACTCCAAAATGGCTCATAATTGAGGTAAGTTGTAGTACTCATAAATATTCTAGATAAATAGATTTTTCTAATGGTAAATACGTTATTGTTACTGTAGAGGTGGGCCCATAGCCCATACATTGCCATTGTCCTTTATGATATAATACCTTTATAGATAAGTACTTACATATAATATGATATTATATAATATTATAATACATGGTTTTATGCTTTCACATACAGAATTGCCTTGCTAACAACAACTGTGAATATAGTTAAGTTATCTAGAGTTAATAAGGACACTCACCGACAACCGAAAGCTTCAATGGATTCTTCCGCATAGGTGTGCCGTGCAGGGATGCATTCAGGACCGCTTTGTGCAAGGGTGTCTCCGATTTGGGGGTGATGCTTTTCTGCACGGGTGTCGGCATTTTTGGAGTACACTCCTTTGGGGGCGGGGGAGCCGCCATTTTCGGCGTCGACTCCTTCGGCTGCGGTTCTTCGGAGACGGTCCCCTCCTCGTTCTCTTTGTTGCTTGTGTTGGGGGAAGAGTTCACACCGGTGTCCTCTTCCCATTCTGGCTCTGAAAAAGCAATGAAAAAGAAATCAAAAAACATTAATTTAGTAAAGCACATACCTATGTCCCTACGTGACAGACAAGTAATTTGAGCTACTTTTTTGATAAAGCGGTCGATATTAATTTTGGCTAATAATAACAGTTGTTTTTGGAATATCTATAATAAAAGTGATAAAAATTGACCTGTTATTATTTACGTATTATAATTTTAAAATGCCTTACTTTGCGGATTTCATAGATACCGTTTATACAGACAAATTTAGAAGTGTAACTATTTAGTTTTTTGCATATCTTGAAAATGGTGAAATCATCCAAGGTGAGATAGACAAGCCTATAAAATTTCCTGTTAAATGGTGTTGGCCCCGTTCCAATCGGACAATCTATTTGGTCATTCGTAGTTAGTTAGTTAGTTAGTTGTACTGGGCGTTCCTCCGCAAGTCGACATCCAGTGTGCCTATTTTGCGTGTAACGGGGGTAGCGCTATTCCACCCACCCCAGCTCCTCGACGAAAGCCAGCAGGGCTTTCAGGTTTCCTGCTGCCTCGCGCAGGGTGCCTGGAGTCCCAAGGTGTTTTGTCCTGTATACTTCTACCTGTTTACAATCTAGCAGAATGTGTTTTGTGGTTTCTTCCGCCTCCATGCATGCTCTGCACATAGGGCTATTCGTTCCGCCCATGTTGAAGAGGTGTTTGTTTAGTGTGTTGTGTCCTGTTATCAGTCCCACTAGTTTGCGTAGATGGGGCCTTTTTGTCCTTAGGAGTGTTTTGGTAAGTTTGTGGTTGTATTCCACTACTATTTCTTTGGTTTGTCTGCAGGTGTCTATCTCTTTCCAGTGTGTTTGATGTAGTTGTTTGTAGTGGTTGTCAAGTTGGTTGTTTATGTGCGAGTAGGGTAGGGGCACGATAGGTTCGGGTCCGTATGCCGGTGTGTCTGAGCCCTTACGGGCTAGTTCATCCGCAGCATCGTTTCCTCTTGAGTTACTGTGTCCCTTGATCCATTTCAGTGTCACCTTATTGCCTTTTCCGCATACCTCGAGGAGGCTTTGGTGGCATTCGTATACGAGCCCAGATGTAAATCTATCGCTTCCCAGTGCCTGTAGCACTGACCTGCTGTCCGATAGAATACATATGTTTTCGTGTTTTAGCTGCCGCTGTTTCACTGCGTTGCAAGCTTCTATTATTCCCATACATTCTGCTTGGAAAACTGTGTTGTGTGCTCCGAGTGGTTTGAAGATGTGTATATTTAGGTCTTCCGAGAAGACACCACATCCTGTACCTTTGTTGGTTTTTGATCCATCTGTGTAGATTCTTAGGTCCGTTTGATTCAGTGCTTCTTTTGAGTCTTCTGTTAATGATATGGCATATTCTTTCCAGAAGATCATAGTTTTGGGTATTCTGTCGATTGCCGCTTCCAGCATTGGAAAACTTGACAGTATATTATCATATATATTCGTGTGCGGTGTTTTATATTTGGTCCATAAGTTTAGATTCTTTAGACGAAGAGCCGTTGCGGCTGCTTCTTTTTGTATATGTAGGTGTAGTGGTAGAAGCCCTAGCATGATTTCCAGCGCCGCTGTCGGAGTTGTTCTCATGCAGCCGGTCGCTGCTATACATGCTAGCCTTTGCATTTTCTGTAATTTGTTGATTGCAGTAGTGAGTTGGGTGCGGGGCCACCATACTACAGCTCCGTAGCTTATCATTGGTATTATTATCATTTTGTACAGCCACAGTATAATGTGTGGGGCTAGTCCCCATTTCTTGCCCACCATTCTTCGGCATTGCCAGAAGGCGACTGTTGCTTTGTTTAGTTTGTTATCTAGGTGTTTATTCCAGTTTAGTTTTTCGTCCAAAGTTATTCCTAGGTACTTTACTTCTTTAGAAAGCGTTAGTCTGGATCCAAACAAGGTTGGCATTTTGTATGTACCCAATTTACGTTTATGTGTGAAGAGAATGGTGTCGGTCTTTTTTGGATTTACCGATAGGTCATTCTCCTTGCACCATTTCTCTATTTCTCTCATTCTGGTCATTCGTAATAACACTGATGAATTTGATGAGGTTTTTTTTTATAAAGGACTGATTGATTGTAAAAATAAAATAATTTAACAAATGATAACAATAACAACATTCAATTATTAGTGCCATCTATTAGTCTATCTGAGCTTAACTCCTCTTATCGCGGCGTAAAAATTCAGCCGTCACTTCTGCGTGTGATAGTTTATATTGGATTTTATATCCAATATTGGATCGCCCACATTCCGCTGTAGGTAGGCTTGCATCCAATGATGGACGGGTCACATCAGTCGGGTTAAAGTGCGTAATTGTTACGTATTGAAACCTGTATATCAAATTCAAAATTGACATCCTTATGTAAATAATATTAATATATTAGGAGCTATGATTTTAAAATTTGTTTGGATTTTCATACCACGAATGCCACATTGAACATAAGAGATTAATCGATATTTGGAACTAACATTGCCATCTACTCGTTGCGTTTCATAGTAAAATCCTAGCTGCTAAAACGTACTGTAGCATTGAGCAATCTAATACAATTGAAAACAAATACATTCAGATAGTAGAGCGTATTCAAAGAAAATTTTTAAGATATATTTATTACAGAAAATACAATATTTATCCATACTTATTTCCGTCCGATTTTGTCCTAGGAATGGTAGGGTACAACAGTCTTGAAACGCGTCGATATATTTCCATAATTATATTTGCATATAAATTAATTCAAGGAACTATTTATTTGCCAGAGATACTATGTAAGTTTGAATTCTACGTACCGGTAAATTACACAGCGGGGAGATCGCATCTATTGTTTAATGTGCCGTACCACTGTACAAATATTTTTGTAGACAGGACAGTGGGAAGGGTTATAGCTCTTCTTAATTCCTTACCCACAGAAATAGATATCTTTTGTATATCCCTTTGGCAGCTAAAAAGGCAACTCCCTGCTATCTCATGTTTATCATAATCTGTCTTTTATTTAGTTTTATATTTTTATGTTTTTTTTTCTTGTTCAATGTTAGCATTAATTTAGTTATGTAAGTCATTTATTTTTAGACTTACACTCTAGCTTTAATATTCAAGGGTGAATTAGATTCATCTGTAATGGTCTTGAATACTATTTGAAACTAATAAATAATAAATAAATACCCTCTATAACAGCAGTGGGCAAAGTACGGCCCGCGGGCCAACTCCGGCCCGCAACGGGCTTTAATTTGGCCCGCCAGTAACGACTCTTTTTATAAATTACTGCTCAGAGCACAATTTCTAAAGCTTATTGCTAATGTCCAGAAAATTATGACAATATTTGCATTGTCGTACGTTTGCGAACAAACGTCCTCCACAATTGATGATAGTATTTAGTACTTAGTATTTAGTTTTTCCATGATAATTTTAAATGACTATTATAGGTATATAATAAATACAAACGGAGCTGCCATGGAATTCACGGACCGGAGTCGGGCCCATCATAATACTATTTTTTTTTTCACTTCTGGGGGGTGAGCAGTGGATTCCGGACTTACGAACCGGCTGTGGTAGGTTTAGGACAGCTGCCTTGCCACATGTGAGCGTTCACCTTACCATAGAATTTGAGATGCGCAAATCGCAGTTTTAGATAATTTTTCTAAGAAAGAGTTGATTATTTTTCTGGAAAGGCCAAGATCTTTAAAGAGGGGAAATAGAGATTTAGCTGGCAGGCCACGAGCGCCAACTTCCACCGCGTGAAGGTGAACAGTGAAGCCGTTCCGGGTTACGGCATTTGCAAGATCATGGTATTTATTTAATTTGTACTCGTGGTCTTTTGGGATATTTGATTCCCATGGAACAGTTAATTCTACAATAAGAGCCACCTTCCGAGATAGAGAGTAAAGAGTTATATCTGGACGGAGGGCTGAGCATCCGAGACTTTCAGGGAATTTATACTGCTTAGAGACCGAATCAACCTCCAGAATCCAATCTGTAGCTTTCTCGATTATTGAGAAAGGTTTTGTAGTTAAATGTTTTTTGCCTTTAGAGCCATCCCGCACAAACTGTATTGGGGGTTTGGAGGATACTGTCAAACCCTTGTTGGCACGAGCCACTGAGAGACTAATTACCTCGCGAATAACAGCGAGAACTTTGTCATGGCGGTAAGTGTACCGTCCTTGATCTAAGGCCACCTTGCAGCCAGCTAGAATGTGTCTAGCTGTGCAAGGGGTATTGCTACAGAGGGGACAAGAACTATCCTCGGCAAAGCTCCAACGAGCGATTTAATGTAATTGATTTATATATGTATATTATTTGTTTTTATTTTTATTTATTTTGGTTTTATTATTATTTTCGTATAAATATATGTATGTGTATGTGTGCATATATGGATATATATTTTATCTATAGATGTATATAAGTATCTATCCATATTTGTATATGCGTAAATATTTGTAGTTTTATATTTGTCGATTTAAAAATAAGTACTAACTATAGTTTAAGTTGACAGTGCACACTTAATATCGTCATTAAAAGTCTGCCTTAGAACAGGCCTAGGCCTAGTTAGGCGACTGTCAATCATTAAAAGTAATGTTGCATCAATTTCTTGCTAACATCTTGATCAAATATGACATTAATTTTTTACTAGATGTGTTACTAAATAAATAAATAAATAAATAAACAATGAAGATGTGAAAAAACAGTCTTCGAAGCAGGCTAACTGACGAATACCTTTTTTCACTGTTAAAAATATTATCGTCTCAGCTCGAACCCGCTTACGAAGACATCATGGCCGGCTGTTCCATATTCCAAAAGCAGTTCCATATTTCACATACACCTACCGAGCCAGGGACTTCAGGCAATTAACCCATTGACATACGAAGCCGGCGAAATGCCGGTCAGCTATATTATGGTATTCATCTCGTTTTATTTCATATTTTGAAAAATAAGAAAGTAAATTCAGTAGGAACAGTTCGTTGGATGAGGAAAAATATGCCACTAACGTACAGAATAAACGCAAAAAACAAAAGAAATTGAAACGAGGTGCTGCCCAAATTTTGTTTAGCCATGACATAGCTGCAATCGCAAGACAGCTATCTGCATGACATAGCTATCCTATAGCGACTATAGGATAGGTATTGCGGATAGCATATTAGAGAATATTACGCTACCACCATACAAGAGGCGAAGAAGGGCATCTGGAGGAGCATGCCCTTTATGATTACAGGCTGTACAATGGGCACAATTCCCTAGACAAATTTCTCCAAATCCTGTCAAACAAAACCTGTTACCAAAACCTCATTACTGAAAAAAAAAAAGTGAATCACGATGGGAATGTGAAAAATGCTTAATGGCTCTCCACATAAAAGTTGTGGTATAAAAGTTAGTGGATCTCCACATAAAAGTTATAAAAGTTGTAATAATTAAACAGTGTTTTTAATTAACAAATTATGTCATATTATTAGTGGTGGAATGGGTTAAATTAAGCAAGTTATTTTCTATAGTCCACCTACGTATCTGCAACTTTCATATTAAATAATAAAGAAAATTTCAAAACAAAATGCATTTTTAGTTATAATTCACTCTCTATAATCAAATCTCCAAACAACCATTTGCTGACATACTCTTTGAAATGTAATGTAGCAATAAAGAAGGCCGACTTCCAAATCATCGGTTTAATACCGACGGACGAACCTTTAGTATCTCCAATGAGGTAAGCGGCCTCCTTGACTCTCTTGCCAGCGGCGGCACAGGCGAGCAGCCACTCTACACTAATGGCGGGCAGTCCCCACCGAACGGATGCGTTGTATTTTGCACCATTCGGCTCAGGGCAGATCAAGTGCGTTGAGCGAATCACAGAGTTTGTGGTGCGACGACAAAACGTTTGCTGTGTGCTGAAATTAAAATTATTATTATTATTATTTATTCTGGACGGGCGGCTTTGCTGATACACCCATATCAGATCTTGTAAATCTAGGCTTAAACAATATTAAAAAGTTTTTAGGTAGAAATCGAGTCTGTTTTTAAATTGCTTGACAGAACTTGCACTAATCACTTCAAAGGGTAGGTTATTCCATAAGTCTACCTAATTTATACTTAATTTTATTACTTTCATTATTCTTATTCCATGTTATTTATTTATTTATTTTATATTTATATAGATTTTCTACCCCACTCTATTTTGCAGAACATTCTCAAAAAGATTAGATTTAAATTTTGCATGGCTGAGTTTTTGGTGTGACCTCAAAGATTTGTGTTGACGTTGTATTTGTAAATCGTAATACAAATCCGACGTACATCGTAATAATTTATCAGAATTTTATATTTCTCAATTACGTTGTCTCTTGTCTTCTTAGTTTGAGTAGTCAGTCCAAGTAATTCCAAGCGATCTATTAAATTCCTATTCTTCAAGCCCACTGGAAATTTGCTTGCCCTTTGCTGCACCTTTTTCAGAGCATCTATGTCTTTGCATAAGTAGGAATTCCAGAGCTGATAGCCATACTCAAGAATAGGTCTCACATATGCCTTATAGATCTTCATAAACACACATGTTGGAAATCATTCCTTATCAAATATAGAGTAGAGTTGGCTCTTATAGCAAATGCAAGTATGTGTTTTTCCCATTTGAAATCATCACTAATTGTCATTCAAAGATCTTTTTTTGTTTAACCTCTCCCCTCGCCAAGTAAAAGTTTACCCTCGCGAAGTGTAAAAATTTAGCAGTCACTTCTGCGCGGAACAGTTTCGTGGCCTTGAGAAAAACGACCATAGCTTTTAAACTACTATACGGATCGTAAAAAGAATAACTTTGAAATGATCGCATTGAAATTTCAAATATAAAACATTATAACCTTATCTCGTAAAACAATTAAGATAATAATGAATAAATATTACAAAGTTGGCGAACTGAAAAAAACTCGCCTATTCAATCATTTCGATATTTTTATCATAAAATACGGAACTCTATGAAAAAACTGTAAATACAGTTATGTTCTTTATTAAATGCTTTACCAAAACGATTATTTTGTTTTACTTATTTGCATACAAAAATATTTAGTTATTTAGCCAAGAAAAAAATGATGTATTCTCGTAAAAAAAAAAAAAAAAAAATATTTTTGTGACTACTTAGGGTCTATTTTTATATGAAATTCTTTCAAAATAACTTTATTACTACATTATACTTCTTAGAAAATCACACCAGAACTTTTAGCTTTGTCTGATATTACAGAAAAATCTAAACTTGTGTGAGTTAGCGATTGAAACTTGGTAACTTTGACGGAAACTTTGATAATACAAAAATGGTTAAGGATTTTCTAATAATATGTCCCATTATATGCTTATTATATGTCTAGTAACTAATTATTATACTTCAAAGAGTCACATTTCATAGAAAAACAATAGAAAATCACACTCAAAATATGGTCATTATCTCATACTAATTATTAAAACAAATTCCTATGCATCGCATCATGTTACGAAACTACTTATAATGTTAAAAATACGGCTAATTCTGTCATTAAATTCGGCTAAACTGTCCCGTCTAGATGCGCTGGTGACAGCTAGTTTAAAATCCTGGCTGTCCTTAGCCAAACCAGCTGACCCCTCGACTCTCTTCAGGTCCAAACAAAATTTTGGGCTAGCGCTTAAACTGCCCTCTCTGCTCTACGCCAACTCCAGAATAACCAAAAATTCGATTCTGTGCAATTCCAAAGATCCGGCAATATCGAAGCACGTAATAAGTGGCCGTAGTGATTCAAATGATCTACAAGCCCGCGTAGACTTCCACAAAAAGTTCCTTACTGGAATCAGCCAGAATGGCACTGGTCTGGGGTATGGCAGTACAACCACGAGCGACGTGGACTTGAAGAAGTCTCTTTTGCGGGGAGATTAAAACAGCAAGAGTATGGCTCATGCTATTGGCCTTCAATGCCAGAATGATTGGACAACAATTGGGGACTTTTGCATTCCGCCTCCAATGCACTGGAAGGTAATGCTCTATGACTGGACGCCAGAGATGCTGAAATCTTATTTGAATGCCTTTCAGCATACACTTCCAGACCCCAGTAACCTCGCTCGTTGGAGCTTTGCCGAGGATAGTTCTTGTCCCCTCTGTAGCAATACCCCTTGCACAGCTAGACACATTCTAGCTGGCTGCAAGGTGGCCTTAGATCAAGGACGGTACACTTACCGCCATGACAAAGTTCTCGCTGTTATTCGCGAGGTAATTAGTCTCTCAGTGGCTCGTGCCAACAAGGGTTTGACAGTATCCTCCAAACCCCCAATACAGTTTGTGCGGGATGGCTCTAAAGGCAAAAAACATTTAACTACAAAACCTTTCTCAATAATCGAGAAAGCTACAGATTGGATTCTGGAGGTTGATTCGGTCTCTAAGCAGTATAAATTCCCTGAAAGTCTCGGATGCACAGCCCTCAGTCCAGATATAACTCTTTACTCTCTATCTCGGAAGGTGGCTCTTATTGTAGAATTAACTGTTCCATGGGAATCAAATATCCCAAAAGACCACGAGTACAAATTAAATAAATACCATGATCTTGCAAATGCCGTAACCCGGAACGGTTTCACTGTTCACCTTCACGCGGTGGAAGTTGGCGCTCGTGGCCTGCCAGCTAAATCTCTATTTCACCTCTTAAAGATCTTGGCCTTTCCAGAAAAATAATCAAATCTTTCTTAGAAAAATTATCTAAAACTGCGATTTGCGCATCTCAAATTCTATGGCTTCGAAGGGGGAGTGAATGGGTGGCAAGGTGAACGCTCACATGTGGCAAGACAGCTGTCCTAAACCTACCACAGCCGTTTCGTAAGTCCGGAATCCACTGCTCACCCCCCAGAAGTGTAAAAAATAGTATTATGATGGGCCCGACTCCGGTCGGTGAATTCCATGGCAGCTCCGTTTGTTAAAACCAATATTACCTCATATTTAGCAATATTTCATAAAAATTATGGGAAAAAATGCCGCCATCTATTCCAACGCCAAAGAATTTTACTTCAAAACACACGAAAAACAGCAAATGGACTATCTAAAATTACAAATGCGCATTCAGAAACTAATAAAAAATGCAAATTACTCACTGTTATGCTGTAATACGCACTAAAACACTAAATGACTAAAACACAGCGGTACAAAATGGGAGAGCAAGAAATGACATTTGCGCGGCAGCGAAGCCGGCAGGCGGCCGGCAGAAACTGAGTGATTGTAAATAAACTGGTAGCGCGGGGATTTTAATTTGGGAATAAAAGGGTTAGTGAACTGTATTTTGCGGTACTTTGGTATAGAATAGTTTGGAAAAATGGGATCTCGTTTACCTTATTAAATGTCCGTTTGCAGCTTCGTAAATCAGCTTCTCAAGTCACTTCACAGCGCGGTGGTGATTTAATTGTCAAATATATATATATTTCACGAGCACTAAATGTTCTTATTTGCGGGTTTTAAAAGCGGGTTACAACGCAGGTGCGCGGCGGCGGACGTCTCGCGGGCGGTATCGAAGCGAACACAATCAGTGATAGACTGACTCGCCGGCGACGTTCTGCTTCTTCTTTCCTTCAGTTAACGAGAGGGGATAGGAAAAGGAGATGCACTATCGGAATGAGAATTTAGAAACCAATTCAGTAAATCGCGCAGGCATATTTAATATCGATACAGCAGCCGTTTTACTAAATGCGAAATTTATATATATTTAAATCCGGCGTATCCATTCCCCCCCGGCTTGAAGGCTCGCCTTCAAAGAGTGCGACAAAATGAGTTTAAAATAAATGTAAATATGATGCGGAATATAAAATAAATATACTTATTTAAAATTAGAATATACATACTTAAACTACATAGTTATAGATTAGTAATTGATAAATAAGTTAGTTTGGCAAAGGACAAACTCGTACAACTGGACGCAGATAAGATCCAGTTGCGGTCCTTACTTTAACAACGCGGATAACACCATCTGACGCCGGGAATACCTCATCTACAATGCCAAGTGGCCAATGAAGCGGTGGTGCGTTATCGTTTATAAGAACGACGATATTGCCGACTGCGATGGGGTTCACAGAAGTGTTCCACTTCTGGCGTGTTTGTAGCATATGTAAATAGTCCGTTCTCCATCGTTTCCAAAACGACTGGACTAGCTTGTCGAGCAAAGCGTGACGAGAGAGAACGTGAAGCCTGTCTTCCTCAATGTCAGGTGCGGGTAAATATTTCAGCGGAGTATAATTTAAAAAATGTGCGGGTGTTAGCGCTAGCGGTTCAGATGGATCACTAGTGAGTGTCCTACATAACGGCCGCGTATTCATCACAGCCTCGACTTGCGCAAGGACTGGGCTGAGCTCCTCGAAAGAGAGAATCTGTTCCCCAATAATTCTAAACAAATGAGTCTTTAGACTCTTTATGTTGCTTTCCCAATTACCACCAAAATGGCTTGCGGCTGGCGTGTTGAGAACCCAGCTAATTCGATTCTCTGACAATACGTGGGAAAAGTCAGTGTTGAAATATTTAGACTTTAAGAACGTATGCAACTCAGAAATAGTGCGTTTAGCGCCAACGTAATTGGTTCCGTTGTCTGAGTACACACGACTCACAGGGCCGCGTCTAGCTAAAAAACGTTTGAAAGCTGACATAAAACTAGCCGTACTAAGATCACCGGCAAGTTCAATATGTACAGCGCGCATCGTCATACATACGAACAGGCATATGTATGCTTTCGTGGAACGAATACCGCGTCCACGAGACATTGTCACCTTCAAAGGGCCAGCGAAATCCGTGCCTGTATGAGCGAAGGGCTTTGCGGATTGCTTTGCACGAAAATACTTATGATCAGCCATTTCCGGATAGTTCGGCTTAGGGCTTAGGGCGAAGCCGGAAGCAGGGCATGCATTTGTGCACCCTGCTACGTATTAAATTGCGGGCGGACAGAATCCAGTATTTCTGTCGTAGAATAGACATCAACAAGTCAGGACCAGCATGACAGTTGAACTTGTGATGATAATCAACTAATAAATCCAATATATGATCCTTTCGTGGTAAAATGACAGGATGTTTATGTGAGAAATCGAGATCAGAATGGCATAAGCGACCACCGACCTTTTTTTTTTTTTTTTTTTTTATTTAGTAGTAACACATCTAGTAAAAAGTTAATGTCATATTTGATTAAGATGTTAGCAAGAAATTGATGCGACATTATTTTTATGATTGACACAGTCGCCTAACTAGGCCTAGGCCTGTTCTAAGGCAGACTTTTAATGATGATATTAAGTGTGCACTGTCAACTTAATCTATAGTTAGTACTTATTTAAAAGCCCATCATGCAAGAACGGCTTTAACTGCTGGAAGCTGTGACTACAAGCCTTGCCAGCTCGCAAATATGCGATTTCATTCGAAAAATAAAATGACTGAACCTCGCGGAGAACCCTATTCTCTGCAAAGTCTAGGTCAGAAGCGGTTATATGATTGCGAAGCGGTAATATTTTGAGAAAGCGGTAAATATGCACAACAATGCGTAAAAATTTACTCCAAGATGAAACACGTTTAGACAGAGCTATGATGACCGGAGTTTCTTGCTCAAAAGTAGCAAGAGTGATAGTCTTCTCCTCAGGGGGGTCAGACAAAGCGGTAGACGCATTGAACGTAGCAATAGGCCACTTCGAGGGGTGTGCGTTGCTCCACGGTGGACCATTATACCACAGCGGATGGTTTAATATTTGAGCAGGCATGAGCCCGCGCGAGAGACAATCAGCGGGATTGTCCACTCCTGGTATGTGATAAAAACAATTAGGAGGCAATTCAGAGTGTATCTTTGAAACCCTATTGGCAACGAAGGTGTCCCAACGGTGTGGCGAAGAGTGAATCCAACATAGTGTCACTGTCGAGTCTGAGAATGCGTAAATTTCACCAATGGGGTGGCGAGCTGAGCAAACATCAATAACGATGCGCATGAGCTTTGAAAGTATCAATGCGGCGCAGAGTTCGAGCCGAGCGAGAGAAACCACCTTTCTCATAGGAGCCACCTTGGACTTAGCACATACTAGATGGACCGAGTTTGGTTGTCCCTCATTGTGAACGTGTAGGTATACAACGCCCCCGTACGCCTTCTCGCTGGCGTCCGCGAACCCCAAAACAGTGACAACACTACCGACCGTGATACCTACGTGGCGCGGTATATTTATTTTATTGAGCATTGGAAGCTCGGTGCGGAATCGATTCCATAGCTTAATTATATGAGCGGGAGGTTGATCGTCCCATTCAAGCTTTTCGAGCCTAACCTAACCTAACAGGAGCCACGAAGCCCATAATATCCCATTATTTAGCGACACAAGATAGTATGGCGCGTTTGGTGCAAGTTTCAGCTGGCGAAGAAATTTTTATACTGAAAGAATCGGTTGCGGGAGACCAACATAGGCCAAGAACTTTATGTAGTGCGGAGATATCGAACTCCTTAACTGCGATAAGACGGTGTGACTCTGGGATTGACGACAAAACGGACTGAGAATTGCTTGTCCACTTCACAAGATCAAACTGGCCTGCCTTCATCAATCCTATCATTTGTCTAGCGACATCTATGGCCTGATCTTCGGCCGGCACACTATAAACATAGTCATCCATATATAACCCGTTGTCTATGGTCTGTGTGGCCTGACTGAAGACCTCAGAAGCACCTTCATCAGAGACGAGTTGCCTGATAGTGCGCAATGCGTGAAAGGGATTGGATTTTAACCCAAAGCATACGCGGTTAAACTGGTATACTTGAAGCGGTTCTGCGGGCGAAAAACGGTAAAATATACGCTGAAACCTGCGATCGCGCTCGTGTACGCCGATACACAAAAACATTTGTCGTATGTCTGCTGAAAGAGCGACAGAAAACAAGCGGAAATTTAAAATTATGTTAAAGAGGTTGCCTTGTAAATTTTGGCCGTTATATAAAATATCGTTAAGCGAAACAGACGTACTTGTTTTGGCGCTCGCGTCGAGCACGATGCGTAACTTCGATGTCACTTTGTCTTCTCGAATGACGCCGTGATGCGGGATAATATAAGCGGGATGGTCTTTGTTCGCCTCCGTGTCAGGAGGGGCGGGTGATAAATAACCTTTTTCTAGGTATTCTCTTATGACGTCATCATAGGCCTGTCTCAAGGTAGGAGAAGCTTGTAATTTGCGCTCCAGACAGAGAAATCGCCTCTCGGCGGTACGCGCGGAGTCCCCCAAAGAGAATATGTCTCCTTTGAACGGTAGAGCGACGGAATACCTACCAGTCTCGTCACGAGTCGTAGTGCGACTCCTCAGAGTCTCTGTCATCTGGGCTGAGAATGGGCAGTCCATTTATTTCTTCCATTTCCCAGAATTTTTTGACCAAACTGTCCAGAGGATCTACGGCGCAGCACGAAACGGTAACACACGAGTTCACCAGTGCGGGTGCGGTTCCTAGAATAACGTAGCCTAAAACTGTCTCTAACGCGTATGGAGAAATACCTGTGGTTTGGCCTTGAACCTTGCTAGGTAACAAGAGGTGCGGAAACAAAGAAGCTCCTATTAACATATCGATGTCACCAGGAGTTGCGTATGAATCGTCGGCCAAAGGTAAATTATTAAAATTATACAGTGCGGAACTGTCGACCGAGGCGGAGGGCAAGCGTTCAGTCACTTTGTCTACAACCAAAGTGTAGACATCGTAACTGACGTCATTATTAAAGCGGGAAGAAAATTTTATTCGGACTGAGCTTTGTATAGGCTTCACCGATCCTCCTATACCTTTAACGAGAGTACATGCGGGTAGATTAAAAGATGTCAGACCAAGACGTGTACAGCAGTCGCGGGTAATAAAATTACTTTGCGAAGCGCTATCTAATAGCGTGCGAACATAACATTTGTTGCCGCATGCGTCAACCACTATGACGCGGGCGGTCGCGAGAAGAACAGTTGTGAAAGCGGGAGTGATAAAGTTACTGACATTATTGTCAGCTGACAACGTACACAAAGCTACGTCGTCCGCTCGAGACGGTAAGGCTGCGTCTACGCCGCGCGAAACAGCTGTCACTGTTGCAGTGTACGCCCTGTTTCCAACATTGGGAGCGGTATTTTCGAAATGAAGCATTGTGTGATGTTTGCGTTGACATTTCCGACAATGACTATCTGAATTGCAATTATAAGTTTGATGTTTGGCACTGAGACAATTAATGCAACAGTGATTCATCTTAACGTGTTTAAAGCGATCGTTAGGTGATAATTTTTGAAATACCGAACACTTATATAGATGTTCGTGATGCGTAGTACATAATGAACACTGAGATTGAGAAGACGCAAGCGAAGTCTCAGTATTAATGTAAGAATGCGTAAATTTATTAATTTTATTTTTATTTGCCACATCTGGTTTTTTATATATCTGTGATGGCGATGTGGTAGTGGGTGTTCTATGCATTATTTTAATTTGGTCGCGCAAAAATAAAACGAGATCATTAAAGGTGGGTAACTCTAAACGACGTTTCTCCATCTCAAATGCGCGAGCTGTATGCGAATCTAATTTTTTAAGCGCTGTATATAATAAAATAAAATCGCTTAAATTACTGAATTTAAGATTTTTAATAGCGGATACGGACGAAACAAATTTATCAATAAAATTTTCAAGATCGTTTACCGACGCGTTAATAAGCGGTTTAAAATTAAATATTTGATCTAAATATGACGTAGCGAGAAGTCTTTTATCCTCGTATTTTTCAATAAGAGCATTTAATATTAAAGAATAATTTTCAGGGGACGGATTTATTCCTGCGCAGACCAGACGGGCCTTATCGGTCAATTTACCGATTAAATAATAAAGTTTTTCAGAATCAGCCAAACCCGGGTTTTCGTGTATAGTATTTTTAAAACTAGCATAAAACAATGGCCAGTTTTTAACTTCACCATTAAATTCTGGTATTTGTATGGCAGGCAATTTCGGTCTATCGCGTTGAGGTATTTGTGGCTTTATTTCCTTAAAAGATAAAGTTTTTGCGACTCGTTTTATACGACAATATAAATCATCAAATGATGAAAGCGGTTGGTAGTTAATGGCGTGTTTAGGGTTCAATTCTAATTCGATGTTATTTATTTCATCTAAAATTAGCTCGAATTTACTCTTCAATTCTTCGAGTGACTCTAACTCGTTCAAAAAACTTTCCTTTGAAAGGTCCGATGTGTCAACTTCATTTGCATGATTTGCAATACTACTTAAGCGAAAGTATAATTCTTCCTTCTTCGCAATTAATAATTTTAACCTTCTCTCCGACATTGCAGAAGACAGATCACAGAAAAACTAATTAGATAAACTGTAATTATATTGAAGCAAGGAATTTTATGTTTATTTATATGCCAAATAAAATAATACAGTAGTATAGTGTACGGTTACCTTTATATAGTTTCAATTATTAATTAAAACCTATATACAGGCTAGCGGCGCGAGTAAATAAAATACCTAAATATATTCAAGCAATATACTCAAATAATATTTTAGTACAAATAAATAAATTATTAAATATACCTATACGCAATTAATATTTTATTATAATCAAATAAATTGTACCTACATATCGATTCGATTAATAATTACCAAACCGATATAACGGCGATAAGCGCTGTCATAAGCGCTGTCGTCAAGCAACTATATGAGCGGTAAACAATATATGAGCGGTGCAAATAATAAAAAGCGGCTGAATAAACCAGTTCAATTATTACTTTTTTATAAATATATGTATATAAATATTTAATAATATATATAATATATTTTTATAAATTTACAATAAATTAATATATGAGAACGAACTGCGAAATCAGTACAATTATTTATATGAAACGAAACCCCGTTTGAAACGATTTTGATAAAAACTGAAACTTTACACAAATAATATGATAATATACTGAATTGGCTTTTATCCGGATCGTAGGGCCATCAAATGGTAGCGCGGGGATTTTAATTTGGGAATAAAATGGTTAGTGAACTGTATTTTGCGGTACTTTGGTATAGAATAGTTTGGAAAAATGGGATCTCGTTTACCTTATTAAATGTCCGTTTGCAGCTTCGTAAATCAGCTTCTCAAGTCACTTCACAGCGCGGCGGTGATTTAATTGTCAAATATATATATATATTTCACGAGCACTAAATGTTCTTATTTGCGGGTTTTATAAGCGGGTTACACAGGTGCGCGGCGGCGGACGTCTCGCGGGCGGTATCGAAGCGAACACAATCGGTGATAGACTGACTCGCCGGCGACGTTCTGCTTCTTCTTTCCTTCAGTTAACGAGAGGGGATAGGAAAAGGAGATGCACTATTGGAATGAGAATTTAGAAACCAATTCAGTAAATCGCGCAGGCATATTTAATATCGATACAGCAGCCGTTTTACTAAATGCGAAATTTATATATATTTAAATCCGGCGTATCCATAAACTTTAGGACCGAGCGATCATAGAATGGAAAATACGCATAGAGATGGGCATTGCGTTAAAATGTAGCGCTCTCGGAAGCGAATATAACCGTATTTGGAGTTTTAATTAATTTTTTCGCGATCGGTGAGCGCGGCGTCCATTATTGGCCAGCTCTCATTCCGGTGTTGTTAGGCTTACGTCCATTAACGGACGGGTCACATCGGTCGGGTTAACTGCATCTAATTAAGCGTTTTCCAGAAAATATTGTGTGTTAGGGTTGCTTTTCCCAATATGAATCACTATACATTAATCTGTTATTAAAAAAATAATCCTAATAAAATAGTCTACTGTACGCAAAGAAATATAGCAAATGTCGCTATCGTTACGACCAAAATTTGGTATGATGGAACTCAAGTTTGATATAATTCTGCCGGAATTATAGATAAAGCAAGAGAGGCGGCACTCTACTCGCCCGTCATAGGAACGAAAGAGAAAGAAGTTTGGTGCAAACTGTCAAACTCGTGGAGTTCGTTTCGCTTTCAGGTGATATGAAAATTCAGAACCTATAAACAAAAGCAGTAAGTGAAAGGATAAACTTACACGGCGCCTAAAAGGGTTGCCACCTCGTCGATGAAGGATCGCTCTACACCGGTGTATGTCGATATTCCCAGAACCAGCCCTTTGAGCGGCGTCGAGTAGTGTAAAATTCGCACTGGCCTGTGAAAGTACTGGATTGGTAAGAGTTCCTTCTTGATCACGCAGTCATCCTGAAATTCAGAAACACAAAATATGAAGCCGTAGTAAGGAGTAGCAACATACCGCTAAACAATGACATATAGTCTATGGAAATATGGTCATGTTTCTGCCTCGCGAAAAAACATGCAAAAGCCGCAGATTCAAAATTGGAGAAACCTACACATCATATCCTTGTTGCACAATGTGCTCAATAATCCCTCGTCATCGTCTTATCTGAAGGATAAGTGAATCCTGCTAGGAAGTCTTGGTCTCCCACTCTGACTAAGTCAAGACTAACATTAACAACATCATTGGCATCCCAAATCTTAAAACTGTCATTTTACTCTTACTCCTTTATTCCTCCTAATATTAGAGGCGAACAATTGCAGAAAAAGCATTTATTCTCTCACCAAAAATACGAGGGGAGTTTAAAAAAGAAGTGATAATGAGTTACAAATTCTTTAGAGTCATATAAAAATGAATAAGGCACAGCTAATACTTCTGTTACTAGGATCTAAAAAAAATGTTTTTGTTTTGTTTTTTTTAAATAAGAGTATTTTTTTGCGTCTTGTCAAAGTCTGTTGGCGAAAATGTAAAAAAAAATTTTTATTTTGCACGGTAATTAAATACCAGTGCTCGAACAAGTTTTGCAAGGAGAGCATATTTCAAGACTTGAAGCGTTCGGGCGCTATGACGGATTAAGCGTTTGGGCGCTATAGTGGAGTACACACACACACACAGACACACAAGTGCATTCACAATATTTTCCCTCTGCCGGGAAAGTTATTGAACTTTTTCATGTTGATTTTAATATCTGTATTTCATCAAAATGTGTGTTCAACTTGGGTTAGGTCCAAAATCTAGCTGTGCTCATAGCAATCAACCTGAATAGTGAGTGATAAATTTTCATAAAAGCCATATATTTCTATTTTATTTATTTTTTGTTTGGGGCTTTTCTAAGGTCTTTATGAGCATTGTAACACTTTGACCATTGCTGATCTATTGTGTTCGTGCTCGTGTCATTTAAGAACTTCAACAAACTTTTGGCGCCAGATTATTTGACCGCCTCAGGTTAGAGGTAATGACAACCCAAGTGGGTTTATCTTTTACGCATCAGCGGGTCACACTCGCACATGAGGTGCAGAGAAGTTTCCTCTGCCTCTTGGCAGAACCAGCACATTTTCGTGTCCCGGAGCTTAAGGTTGTGCATGTGTTTGTTAAGGCCACAATGCCTCGTGAGCGCCCTCACCAGTATGCGTAGATTGTTCCTATTTAGCGATAAGGCCTCAAGGGCAGTCTTACAGTCGTAAGCCTTAATTAACGCTTTGGAATGATTCAAACCTGGTGTGTTGTTCCAGTGGTTAACGGATTGTTCTAAACATATTTTTTTGAGCATTAGGTTTGCAAGGCTTTTTGGTACGCCACAACAAGGTTCAGGGCCGTATAACGTTCCCTTAGCTCCCGTCTCAAGACTTACGAGATAGTATAGATACAAACGGAGCTGCCATGGAATTCACCGACCGGAATCGGGCCCATCATTATATTATTATTATACTTCTGGGGGTGAGCAGTGAACTCCGCACTAACGACCGGCTGTAGTTGGCTTAGGACATCCGTCTTGCTACATGTGAGTGTTCACCTTACCACCCATTCACTCCCCTTTCGAAGATTGATTGAGATTGATAAGATTTGAGATGTGGAAATTTAATTAGGGGTTGATGTCCTCCGATATTCTAAGGTTGCATATTGGTGTGCCGAGTTTAGGTGTGGAACAACCAACGATGACCTTCACTCGGGTCGCCCTAAGATAGTTAAAAAAGGTAGAAATATTGTTTTGGTAGATCGACGTGTCTTGGTTTGTTTTATTACTTAAGAAGTGAATTTCGATAGGTACTGCGCGTAGTGTTCGTGATCGTTTAGGGATAAAATAGGTATCCGTGATATTTACTCCAATATAATTTATATCAACGGAGGGTCAGTTCATCCAAAGCTCAATCGATCTAAAATTATATGCACTGATTTGTCTTTGGTGTTTTGGCTCGCAAATCACGATAAAATCGTGTGAAGGTCACAACTTCCAATTTGGACATACCTAGCTCTGACCAGACCCCTTCCAGATTCATGTGCATCTTTTGTTTTGAGTTTAGTTTTAATGTTAAAACAGCTTACCACCCAAAGTGTTGTCACAACTTCGGCGTACTCGTTAACGAAATTGTTATCATCGTAATCGAGCGGCACGACAACGTAGGATCCTCCGTGTCCTGCTTTGACAATGAGACCACCGAGTGAAGTTATCGACGTTTTATACTCATTGCCGACTTCATCCTCAATGCCCTGAAGCTCGAATCGTATATCTAAAACAAAGAAAGGTATGTAATGATTAGGAATTTGTTGCAATTCAATATACTACTCTAAAAAGAGCCAACTTGACTCTATAGCTCACTCTAAAGGCCTTCCAAATCTTGACACCTAAGCACTTTCTACTGGTTTTTAGGGCCTATATACAGTGTCCCATTTTGTTTTCCAAATTCTAAAATATTAGCTTATTTTAACCATTTCAAACAACTTATGCCATATAACTATTTCTTTACTATAGATTTGTCATGCTTGGAAAAAAAAATAATGTGTGAAAGAGGCTTTATATAGAGGTAGACAGACATTCACCACGCCATCAAAATCAGCTCGCCTAAATAACGCACGGTGCACATCCCTACCTAGAACCCTGGGCCACGGGGTGGAGTTATTTCACCTTGCCACGGAGCATGTGGATAGGATTGTTTTTGCTCGCGCCTGTGCCGCTTGTGTTCGCCTAGTTATATTTAACCCTTCAGGCCCCGTGACTCACGGTTAACCCTCAGGTTGACTGCGATATCGAAAGCGCGGGGCCTGAAGGGTTAAGTCTGCAAAAATCTGTTAAAGTTTTGCGAATATGGTGACATGTTATGTTATAAATAGGATAAACGAAATTATCGCGTGAAGTTTGTAGCACCCGACGTTTCGTCGACGTTGCAGACGGCGGCTGCAACATCACCGAAATATCGGGTGTTACAAACTTCACGAGGTAAATTCGTTTATCCTATTTATAATGTTAAACAACCTCCATAGTCTTTAATTTTATATGTGAATGTTGTATGGAGTGTGTCATGGAAAAGCACTTGCCCTATTGTAATTGTAAAACTACATTAAAACACCTACATGTTCTACTAATTAGTACATAGATAGTAAGTTCTGATAAAGTTCATTAGTTGCACCGTGAGTCGCGCATTGTTAATCAAGCTACACCAATGTCGCCACCGTGAACTGAATCCATAACTATCTAGTTTCCTAATAAAAGTTGTTTTAAATAGTTGTAATAGGCTAGTTTTTCATTATTTGGAAAACAAATTGGGACATGGTGTATATCAGCGATGCACAGACCGCGGCCCGCCGACACTTTGTGGGCGGCCCCCGTCCTCGAAATTATTTGAAAAATATTTTTTCAATATAGGTACATAGGAGAAAACTGTGCACGCTCGCCGAGCGCCTCGCCGCTACGACGTCTCGTTCGCACTTCGCAAACATTTTCAATAATGAATAATGCTAATAAATGTAAGAACCGAAATCGTCTTAACAACGAAAATCTTGAAGGCATTTTGCGCTTAGCCACTACTAAAGTGACCCCTAACATACAAAAAATTGTGTCTTCTACACAATGTCATGTATCTAAATAAGAATAAAATTTATTCTTAGTTAGATATATAGAATATTCTTAGTTAGATAATAGAATAGAATACATGTTATTCCTAGTATATTATACTATATATTATATAATATGGATAACAATGATACGTGTTTGTAATCTAAAATTTTCCATTCTTTAACTATTGTATTGGCACTGATATATTTTATATTATTATTATGACATTGATACACATTGATGAATGATCCAAATTTTCAAAGAAGCAGAAAATAAATGAACGTATGAACGTTGAACATCAAAGCGCAGATTTTCTAGGTTATATAGAGTAAACATTTTCCAATATTTTCAATCGAAATTCTTACATAATTTCGTAAAATTTTCATGTGGACATTGGTACTAAATAATCAAATAAATATTGGATACTTTCACAAATTATCATACGGGAAGAAATTTTAAAGAAAAAACACAAATACAAACAAATCAGTAATAATAATTATAGTCAATAGCCAATAGTTAGAAGAAAAAAAACGCAATTGTAAAATAGTCAATAATAGAAAGAATAAGGAATAATAATAGTCAAGTAGGTCAATAGATCTGCGAAAAATTGAAGATATGGAGTTAATGCTGGGCTAAGCAGGGCTTGAAGGGGGATGCCAATGTAGAGACTATGTCACATTATTGTAATTCATTTTCCCCTACAAATAGCAATTCATATTTTCCTGCCGTGTGTTACCAATGCATAGAATCATTCGGAGTCAGATTTCAATATTATATCGCTGTAAACTTTCAGAGCGACGGACAGCCGCTCACTCACCAGTACTGAATAAATTGTCAACTGAACAAGATCACTGTGTTTGATTCTCGCATCGCGCTGCCGCCTTGGGGAAACGCCATTATTACCAACGTCGCATACTTTGGTTATTCTCTACATCGGACTAATAGGGCACGTTAAAGAGATCGTAATCATTCTCCACGGATCGGTAAATTAAAATGAAAGGCAAGGGGCGTCAAAATAATCAAAGTGCAGACAAGACACATTTTACTAATATGGAATCTTTTATTTTTAAACGTTATTTCGTTTGGAATATTCATTTTGGTCAATATTGGTATTTTACGCATAGATTTCATATATTTGTTTCAAAAACCACCCACTGTGTGTCGGTAAATGTCTCTAAATGATCTGTTTATCTCTTTACATTTTTTAAATATCAGCGCCATATCTTGTTTCTTTCGCAACTATTTGTAAAATGTTATAATTGTGAACTCGCTACAAAATTCTCCATTGGAATTGTTTGTCATTTTACCTACTACTAAATGGCAAACTGTGATTTTTTAAACGCTTCTCAAATGAAAATATTGACGTTTTTCAAATTTTCAAAATATATATTTTTTAACAAATTATTAATAAAAGTTGCTTGTTTACTGTTACTGATTTATCCACTTCTAGGGTGCCGGTAATTAAAAAAACCCATCCGGTATATGCGATTCCATTACCAATGCTAACAAGCAAGTCTGATTTTAGGTAAAAATTCAGATTTGGTCGCAGTTTGATGACCGCAGACTGAATCCCCCGTATCCTCCTGGGTTTTTAAAAACAGTAACATATTTGAAGAAGTACACACCATTGAATATTTCCACTATATCTTCGGAAGCCTCCGAAATGGTTGACTGTTCAGCGTTGGTTGCATTGTCTTGATTGGACTTGGTTTGAATTAACGTTGTGAGGTTCGCCGATCCTGTATTATCCGGCTTTGGTAGTGCATCCAGATTGGCTCCATGCTGAAGTTCCAGCATGAGTGTGTCTTCAGATTCTGGATAAAAGAATAAGTTAACAATAAAAACACATTTTTAAAAACAAGCTTTTATTAAAATGCTGTCCTGGTGCAGCAGTCATGTCACATTGGAGCTTAGAACGGGCTATCATAATTGAATGGTATACAGAATTTCAGTTCTGTTCTGCTGACCGTTGACGAGCCCCTTCGTTGGAAGCCAACCATGGATGCAGCAACCCCGTTGCAGTGAAACTTAGAGCGGGCTATCATAAATGAGTGCCCGCTCATAATTAAATGCGTATACAAAATTGTGTGTCTATCCCTTTGATCATGGAAGAGTATCCTTGTAGGGAGCCAACCTAACAAACAAACTAATAAACATTGCAAGGTAAATAAAAATACAGTAGAATCCATTTAGGACGCTTTTCAATGGAGCTTGTAAATACAATCAAACTTTATTAACCCGCTCACTACGTAACATCCGATTGGGGACATTTATGTCGGCCGCCTAAACCCCGTAACATCCGCTACCGGACCAAGCGCTCGCCGCTGCGAAAAATGCAATTTACGATTCGAAACGTCGTACTATATGCTTTCTGAGGGCGCAACGATATGGCCAAAATATCTTTAATTCAAGATTTCCGTGTGGCAATATCGAACAACGATTTAAAAAGTGAGCATAGACGTCAAACGCCTAGTCTCCCGTCGGCAAACGCACGGCCGCGTACGGCTCCGCGAAATTGGTGATAGAAAGTGTGTGTGTGCAGTTTTTCAGTGTTATTTACTGGAGAACAGTGAGTAATTTGCATTTTAAGTAGTTTCGGAATGAGGATTAGTCATTTGAGATAGTCCATTTGCTGTTTTTCACGAATTTTTAAAGAAAACACTTCGGCGACAACAAACGGCTCGCGAAAAAATGGTTGTTATTATTTTGTAATGTTTATGAAATATCCCGATATATTGCGAAATATGACGTAATGTTGCTTTAATTTACTAACAAAATAAGTATTGCTTCATTTACATCCTAAGTTATCACATAATTAGGCGTATTTTGAACATTATATCTTGTTTTGTAATATGAATCGCGCAAAGAAACTTGTTTTGATAATTACTATGAGAGAATAAAGTGCGATTTTCCATAGTTTTTCGATGAAATGTGACTCTTTGGAGTATAGTAATTATTATTATTATTATTATTATTATTTATTTATATACACTAGCAGCTTTTGCAGCTGATGCGTGTACTTCACGTGTTGAGTGTACTGTTTGTCTTTATTTTATTTTATTCCTTACACTTTTTAATTGCCATTTTAACTAAATGTTTGTCTAGTAGATTTTTAAAACCATTCACTGAGATAGCACTTATCACTTCTTGTGGTAGTTTGTTCCAAGAGTCCACCACTCGGTTAGTCAAAAAGTACTTTCTTGGGTTGGAACTAAAACTGTTTCGGTTTAGTTTTAAGGAATGTCCTCGGAGTTTCTCGTTGGTGTTCATTGTGTACATTGCATTAAGGTTGGCTACATCATAATGACCATTCAGAATCTTAAACGTCTCGATGAGGTCCCCTCTTTGTCTTCTTTGCTCAAGTGTAGTAAGACCCAGTGCATCCAAGCGGTTTTCATAAGGCTTGTTCCTTAGGGATGGAACCATCTTGGTTGCCCGCCTTTGCACTTTCTCCAGCAGTTCAATGTCTTTTATGAAGTAGGGGTTCCACACCTGGTAAGAGTATTCGAGGAGAGGGCGGACGTACGTTTTGTAGAGTTTGAGGAACAAATCAGAGTTTATGTAGGAGAAAGCTTTCCTAATCATGTAAAGAAGTGAGTTTGCTCTTTTTACAACTTCTACTATATGCGGTTCCCATTTGAGGTCCTGGGACACAATTACTCCAAGATCTTTCTGTGTGGTAACTGTGTGTACAGGGGTTCCCTCAATCGTGTATTTGTGATGCGGATTCTTGGGACCTATATGCAGTACGGTGCATTTCTCTGCGTTTAGTGTGAGAAGCCAATCCTTAGTCCATTGCACGATGTGGTCGAGGTTGTCTTGAATCAGTTGACGGCTTATGACAGGATCTCCAAAGAATTTGGTGTCATCAGCAAAAAGCGTAAAGGATGTTTCCATAATCGCTTTGAGGTCTGTCAGGAAAATACCGAACACAACAGGGCCGATCACCGAACCCTGAGGCACTCCACTGAGAACGTCATGGGCTTCAGATAGTTCCTCTCCGACTCGCACCTTGAATTTCCTGTTCGATAGAAAATCTGCAATCCATGACAGTAATTTGCCTCTAAAACCAAAATGTTCCAGTTTGTGGATTAACCGTTTTATTGGGACTCGGTCGAATGCCTTCTCGTAGTCCAAGTAAATTACATCAGTAGAGTTCCGTTCGTCCCACTTACGAGTCCATTGGTCAACACATGTGAGGAGGTTAGTCACAGTTGAGCGTCTCGGGACGAAGCCATGTTGCTCCTCGATTGTTATGTTTTCCCGGGCTAGAAAAAGTCTTATTTTTTCGGCTACAATTTTTTCCATAGCTTTGCAAACAAGGCTGGTAAGGCTAATCGGGCGATAGTTGGCTGGAGAGAGTTTATCACCTTTTTTGTAAATTGGTGTTACAATTGCCTCTTTCCAGTCGTGTGGAAGTGTCGCGTTTTCAAAGGACAATGTCATTATATGTGCAAGCTGCTCACACAATTCCGCAGAGCACTTCTTTATGAAAATTGCAGGAATTTCATCAGGTCCCATAGAAGTCGCATCCCTGAACGATGTCAAAACCAATTAGTTATTAGACATATAATAAGTCTATGATAAGACAATATAATTGAAAAAATCTAACGAATTTTATATTATGAGCATTCAAAGTTTATTATTAAGTTCGGACGCGGAAACTCTCAAAACTTTAGATTTTTCTATAATATCAGACAAAGCTCAAAGTTCTGGTGTGATTTCTAAGAAGTGTGATGTAGTAATAAAGTTATTTTGAAAGAATTTCATATAAAAAAATACCATAAGTAGTCACAAATTAAAAATTAAAAAATTTTTTTTTTACGAGAATACATAAAATTTTTCTTGGCTGAATAAATAAATATTTTTGTATGCAAATAAGTAAAAAAAAAATATCGTTTTTGTAAAGCATTTAATAAAGAACATAACTGTATTTACAATTTTTGCATATTTTACGTATTTTGTGACAAAAAAATCGAAATGATTTTATAGGCGAGTTTTTTCAGTTTGCCAATTTTGTAATATTTATTCATTATTATCTTAATTGTTTTACGAGATAAGGTTATAATGTTTTATATGTCAAATTTCAATGCGATCATTTTTCTCTTTATCTTTTTTTAATCCGTTTAGTGGTTTATAAGTTATGATCGTTTTTCTCAAGGCCGTTGACTCGCGTCGATTTTTTGCCCGAATATGTCGCGCGCAAAAGTGATAGGTGAGGTTTTACTTCGCGAGAGGAGGGGTTAATCCAAAATAACTGGGGCTCCAGGTGTGGAAAAAATTATATCTTAGTATTATGAAATGAGCCAAGATATGTTAAAACAGAACAATTAAATTTAGGACTTTTATTGAAAAATTAAGACAGTCCGGTTTCATCCACAATCACTGGATTGAAGAAACTATACATAAACCATGTGATTGCCTGCTTTAGCTCCCTATTTCGTGCACATATAACATTTATTTATTTATTTAAACTTATTGTTATTTATTTACAAACAATATAAATTATGCAACATTTTTTAAAACATTTTTTTACTACATAAAAGAAAAGTCACGAAAGAGCTCTACTTCTTCCGGATCACCCCAAGAGGTATACGCCTGTGTTGGGGTGACGGATAGCAAGTGCTGTGATGGTTGCTGAGCCTGTGCGCCATGCTTGCTGTCATTCTTACTTCTCATAAGAAACAATACATGTAGTTGATACTTCATAGTTCACTTTATTTTAAAAAATCTTTACAGATTGTAGAAACCTATATACAAATCAAAATTAAATTAAAAAATAGTTTGAGCAATTACAAATTAAAGAAGTAACAGAAAAAAATCAAAACAAATTAAGACAGTATCAAATTGAGTCAGTCAAAAAAATATTTACACCTATATTAAATCCCCTTATGAGTACCGAATAAAATTCAAGAGAGAAAAGAAAGAAAATAAAATGTACTATCAAAAATTAAAATTTAAAAACCATAAAATAAAGAAAAACAAAATAATAATAATTGAAAGCATGTGAAGTAATTCAAATTTAAAGAATGATAAATAAATTTTTAAAAATTACCGATTCAAATTAAAATTAAAAATATTATTTAAAATTACAAATCACATACGCAGGATATAATATAACATAATAAAATAGTAACTGTGTGTGTCGTCTAAGTGTGTGAATTATCAATTACAACAACCAAACCCCTCTTCCTGTCACATTTGTCGCATCCCCACAAATTCGACGACTGTGGCTGTCCTGCTTTTGCATCGCATGTGTCTCTGAATCAATGCAATATAGTGTATTGATTTGATTAGCGACGAAATTTGTGTTTATTGAGGTAATTAAAACTGAGTTAACCCTTGGAGTAAATGGGTATTTTCATGGATGCATCTGTCTCTTTTGCAGGATTTTCGGCGACATCGACCTTAAAGTACTATAACTACGAAACTACATACTACACCAATCATAAAAAGAACAACTGCACAATGATTGCATTGAAATTTCGAATATAGAATATTGAAATATCATTTTGTAAAACAATTAGATAATTATGAATAAACATGAGAACGTCAAAGAAGTGAAAAAAACGCGCGACCAGATTTGGTCGACTCGTACTCAACGGATAATTGTTTCGCGACCAGATTTGGTTGACTCATACTCAACGGGTTAAGTTTAACTTATTTATCGCGTTGTTTGGCATAAAACTACCACGTTATCGTTGCGGGCTCCCATGGTAAGTGCGCGGAGGGCGTGAGCCCCGAGGGGTTTCAAAATGTCTTTTTTTTTAAATAAAAAAATAAATAAACACGTACGTATACACACTATCTAGAAGCGATCGTAGGTGGTACAATGCATAACACCGCGTGTCCTGATCTAACGCGTAGTGCATTAATATGGATGTTCCAGAACTAAAAAAGAATCAATGTTTCGACAAACCTCCGACTTTATTAGCCTCATTAATATACTGCAGCATGACATCATCCTCCTCATCAGGCATTTGTTCATCGACGCGGAGTGAAGATACTGTTGGTCGCTCTCCAATGAGCATCTGCGCGCTCTTTTTCACTGTCGGAGAAGGCTGCAATGGAGTTGCATTTACGGTGTTTCGGCTCGATGTTGACATACTACCCTGCATCTGCTCCAGCCGATACTAAAATTGTAAAAAATTATATATATATATATATATATATATATATATATATATATATATATATATATATATATATATATATATATATATATATATATATATATATATATATATATATATATATATATATATATATATATATATTCACTGGAGAAACAGTCTTCCTAGACTGGCTATTCCAAGGATGGGGAAAAGACAAAACTAGCATGCAAGCGTCTTAAATTTGGCCTGTGTGCAGCGGGAGACTTATTCAAAATCTCCGCTTCGAAATACTGCCGTCGTAAATGAAAACATAATAACTTAAAAAAGACATTTTGAGAAAAATGCGGTCAAAGTTCAGTTGTTAAATATTTGTTTTCATGAACAAAGTAATCAATATAGATTATTTCTTTTAATCTTTAATGTTAAAAATAGTTAGAACTTCAATTCTGCCTAAAAATATATATTAAATTATAATTGTTTAATTAATTAAATTAGATATTGTGTTTTAAATTAGGAAAATAATTTGATAAATATTATATTTTTAAGCTATAACACCGTAACTGAGTAGTTACTGTGTTATAGGTAATTTACCCATTACTGTGTTCTAACCATGTAAAATAAATATATATTTTTTTAAGTAAATAAAAAACTGCAGGCCCTAAACACAATAATTGAGATACTGTGATTAATTCGTGTATTAATAAATTACCTTTTCACAAAATTTCACCTAAAACCACAGTATCTGAAGAAGCCGTGTTGTAACCAAACAAAAATATTTCTTAAATGCTTATAAGTATTAAAAATATCACAGTAAATATTAGGTTACTGTATTTTAACCTAAAAAAATATACATACTCTGTTTTTTATTAAAAATATTTTGTTTTTTTTTTAATACTGTGTTTTTATCTAAGGTATCTCGGTAACTATCCATCGACAGACAAACCGAAAAATTTGCCTTATAGTACTCCAACTCGTGATTTTAAAGAACCAAACTTGTATAAACACAGTAAATGAAGTTACTGTGTTTTCATTTACGACGGCAGAATATACGGACTGCGGTGATAGTTACAACTAGATAATATTTACAATTAATTTGCCAATAAACGAATTACTGAAGGTTACTACTGATCGAGCACTAGTTATTTTTTTTTTTTAGGAAACATGCAGCATTTTATACTTAATATTACCACATATTATGAAACTCTAAGGCCAATTAAAAGTTTTCACAATTAAACTAGACATATTGTTACAGCGCATGAAGAAAATACAGTTTTACGTAAGAGGGTAAATTTAAAATAAAGGGATAGAGAAGTCACATAATCAATTCAATAAATATATTTAATAATTACATGAAATTAATTGCGTAACTATACATAATATTGATAATAATATAAGATAATAATAAAATATAAAAAGTATAGGTAATATAAATAGATATGATATACATAATTGTTTATAATAAAGACACTATTTAACAGATGAAGAAATACTAATCTATAGTGGGCACACATCAGGACTCAATTTTTGTTGTTAATTTATAAGAAATACTCTTACTTCAAAGTGGCGTTTTAATACTCTGTTATTTACCAAAAGGTAAGTTTTGAGAACCTGTAACATAACTTGGTTATTAACGATTGACCAACAAAAAAGGAGTGTAATGCGTTCAGGATTCATCTATGTATGTTTTCAATTTCTTTATTCCATCATAACTTCTAACCACTCCAACCGATTTAGAAGTATGTGGCATTGTTAGAATTGTTATGTTATCCCGGGTGTCATAGGGTACCTTAACTGTCCAAATATTAAGTAATCTATTGTTTAAATATTTAAATCCCTAAGTCAATAAATTAACATAAATATATCGTGTTTAGTGTCAAATGAAAGGACTGATTGAGCGTATGTTTCAATTTCTTTATTCCATCATAACTTCTAACCACTCCAACCGATTTAGAAGTATGTGGCATTGTTAGAATTGTTATGTTATCCCGGGTGTCATAGGGTACCTTAACTGTCCAAATATTAAGTAATCTATTGTTTAAATATTTAAATCCCTAAGTCAATAAATTAACATAAATATATCGTGTTTAGTGTCAAATGAAAGGTCTGATTGAGCGCATTCCGAAAATATATATTTATCTATATGGATAATTAGATAAACCTCAAATATTTCATAAAAAAAACGTAATACAAATAATTATAAACACAGTAGTTCACTTCTTGTAACGGCAGTCGAGTTTTTTAATTACTTTTAATATATTTACTCGTTTTATAGATTGAAACAAAAATAACAAAGATGGTAAAATACAGATGTCACGTCATACCGGTGCAGCATCCAGGGGTTTGCGTGCCTCGAGGGAACTGACGAGCCAGCGGATGTGGACTGGAACGGCGGCCTGCGCCACTTCCAGGGCTCGTTTGGCCAGGGCCACGGAGGAGCTGGGGTGGCCGCAGATGATGTGGGTGACCTGGGCGCTCGGCGGCTCGTAGCGCATCCCTCCACATCGGGACACCACGCTGGCCAGGCGCTCGCGGTGCGCCGGGCTCCAGCCGCAAATATAAGCCTGTTTGCGACAATCCAAGCGTTTATGTTACAATATTTTATTTCATTCAGATTTTATTACTTTAGCGTTCTCTATTGGCTTTGCATTCGCGCGGACTTAGCGAACAACAAATGGCGCCCGATTTTATTCCTTCTTTTTCGTATCGAAATGACGTCATTACGCTCCTCTTAATGCGAAGCAAATCGAATGGGCGAATCGTCCATTTTTATGAATGACTTTGTCGTTTCTCATCTATGATCTTTTACTCGAAATGTCCTCGGTATTTTCGTCGACTTTCGCTACGCAAACTTTTCGGCGGCTTTCTAAAGCCGCCGAAAAGTTTGCTCGTTTACTTAGTTTGCTCGTTTACAAGATTTATCGTTTACTCTAGTAAACGATAAATCTTGTATCTTTCAAATTTGATTAGGAAAAAATCACAAGTTTAATTGAGTATTTTGTGGCTAAAGCATTTACGAAAAACATTTACTTGCAAATAGTAACAATTGAGCAAAGCGAAATGTGTTTCTTATAAAATCAGTCGATTTATCAGACGATATAAAATCAGACGATAAGAGATATTAATTTCGCTTCGCTAAAATCGTTATCGAAGCGTAACGTTTCAGTTCGTTTTGAGTTTTTAGCAAAGATATAAAATCGCCCTGCAGGACTGTAAAAATGGCAGTCTGGCTAGTGGGAGCGGTTGCATTTGACGTTTTCTGGAGTTGAAATCACCTAAACCGAGTAACTAAAACCTAACATGGGCTTCTTAAAAAAAATTAACATTTTTATTGAGCCTAAAAATCAAATTGTGCGTGTCAGCTATCAAAAAAATGTGTCAAAAAATGTGGCAGCGAGACAAAAAAATGTGCGTGTCAGCTCTGACACGCGACTGGAGTTTACTCTTTAAGTGCGACTGTCACTGAACATATAATAGGCAAATGGGGTCAATAAATACATCTCTTATAATACTGAAAGCAAGTATGTACTTTTATTTATATAAAATTGCTTGCTTGCTTGATTTATTGATTGATTGAACGTATTTTGCTATGTTATGAAAAGTTATTTAATTTTGAAATATTTTGCTTAGATGGTACTAACATTAATTCATTTATAAAAAAGTAACGCGTTTGGTAACGCTACCCATCAAATTGTTATACCGGGGGCTTTAAATGAATCGATTCTTAAAGGCTAAACTCCAAGAGATTTTTTAAATTGTATGTCATTTGTATGGGCTACAACATAGGACGTATGGCTACAACATACCTATTATAACATTATAGTTTCAAGCTTTATTATTCGACTTGAATCGAACATAATGTCACCATCAAGCGGCCCTCAAAATACGTCGGTAAAACAGCCACCTGCCCCACATCGCATCTGTCATTTCTATATCTGTTGTTCTAGACTTTAGTATCAGCGGGTTAAAAAACACAGCTCTATATCTCTTTCTTGCGCCCGTGCGAAAGACGTGCGCAGTCCGCGCTGCGCAATTTTCGATCCAAGACTCCGGGATAAGCGAGGTTATAAACACAGCTCTCTATCTCATTCTCGCGTGCGTGGCGAAGAGACACATACAGTCCCCGCTGCGCGATTTTCGATCCACATTGCGCAGTCTTCGTTTTAAACTTCGAACTTTACTGACATTAAACACAATGCTTTTTGTTAGCGCTAGCATTGATTTTATAGTGTAATAGATAACGCCATTCCATACTGCAAAATGGAAGTCGCAATTTAATACAAAAAACGGCAGGTAGATGGCCATCGTAGTTTTCAAACTCGATTTAATGCGCTTCCATCTTCAATAAACCAATATTTGGCCGATAGATGGCGTTCAAACATATTATCGGACGCGTCCGTAAGCCGCGGCTTACGAACGTGTGCACAGTCGTCCGCGACTGACGTCCGATAATGTGCACGGCTCAATAGAAATTCATTACACAGATCGCGTGCATAAGCCGCGGCTGACGGACGCGTCCAATAATGTGTTTGCCCCTTTGTTTGCCCCTAAGCGTGTACCGTTAGCCCGATACGCAAATCTATATTGCTAGAGATGTGTCTATTGCAGTTATCGATATAGTCAGTATCGTTTGCACAATAACAGATATTTTGGAAAAGTAATGAAACTACACGCTATTCATTTAGAACTAAAAATCTCTATATAATTATTGATTATATTAACGCCGATATTATATACCATGACAATATGCATCTACTAACATTGAACTATATATTGTAACAAAAATCGTAAGTTTTGGCGTGACGTGCAGTGTCCAGAAACGTGAAATACACCTTGAGACACGCTAAGCACGATTATTTCGGTATTCCGTCAGGTTCCTAGAAGGCATTCCGACGCATAAGCCTCATTCAGTGCAAGAAAAAAAACCACCACCCACCCCTCGAGATGTGATTTTTCTTTATGTTAACCTCACTTTAGTTTTTTTGTTTGACGGTAGTAATTTTTTTTTAGTTTCGTGGTTTACCTCTAAAACCATGTGGCGCTCAAAATTTCTTATCTCTCATTCGGCATGACGTAGATTTTTTGATGGTAAAATTCTTTTGCTTTTAATATGTACATAGAAGCTTTTTGTTAGAGTTATTTTTTGGTGCAGTTAGATCACTGGGGGGCTTTAATAATAATCCTTCCGCAAAACAGTTTAGAGGAGCATATACAAAATTACTCGTCCACGCCGAATTTAAAGCCGCTGAAGGAAACTGAATTCCGTTAGAGAATATACCTACCTATTCTAAACTTTACACAAAAATCCCAGTATGTTGATACGATTAATAATTCTCTTGCAAAATATAGAACGTTGGAACACTTAAAAAAAATAACGCATGCCGAAGAAGTTATTTACCATATATCGGGGTTTGTTGTAAAACATTTACAAAGGTATCTAGTCTGTGAAGACTGTTTATCAACGGTAACCCATATATGCCCAGCGATTCGAAAACGAAACAAGAAGTAGTACTTTCGTAAAAGCATCGGAAATCCTTTGGGCGCTCAGTAAAATCCAAAAAACTGCTAGCTCTCTCAAGAGTACGGAACTGTCTCCCTTTTGATTGAACTTCTTTGAGTTCCCTTTGAACTCCCTTTTGATTGAATTGACACTTTTGATTGAAACAGTAAGCAGTGCCAGTTGTGTCATGTTCGCATCGTGCAAAAATCACGTCTCCCGAAAAAAAGAAAGTATTTATTCAGTTGAGTAAATCTTTGTACAAGTATCATACTTTTGTAGTAAATTTGGGTAAGTTTTGTAGTAAATTATGGACTTATTCGTGTTTTTAGAATTAGTCGATTGTAGATAGAATTAGTAGATTGCACGTGAAATTAATAATAAATATTAAATAAATTCATTATAACATCTTGGTTTGAATTACCTATAGGTAACGAACGTAGGATATTTGCCCATTGTTTCGTTTTCGAACACCTCAAAATATCTAGTTAACAAAAAATAATATATACCTAAAGATACTGTTATAGGGACTTTTCAATATAAACATATCTGAAAATAATCAAAATCAACATCCCAAAATAGTTCAGGGCATATATGGGTTAAAAAGCCCCAAGAAAAAATCATTGACATCGACTAAAGACAAAGGAGGCCTAATTTACCCGAGTGATGATGTGTATTTCATAAGTATGTGAAAAAAATTGCGTAAATTTTTAGTATATATTCACCATAGTAAAATTAACAACCAAGATGTGCATACAATGATATGGGACGTGATATTGTATGATATGCACTCATCGAATAACCAAATTATTTTTTGCTGTTTAAATGAACATCAACTCGATTTCAGTTTTTTTGAAGATCATACATATCTTCTAATAAAATCGATCTGCGAAAATTATCTCAAGCTAAGAATCCATTTTAAAATGAAGAACGCTGTAGTAGAAAAGAGCGTCAGAAATTTTTATAATAAATTAGTGCTATTTAAAGGTCATTAGCGCACCCAAACCAGTATAGTAATAAATAATATTACGAGAATCTTACATTGTTTAATTGTGACAAAAAAAGGGTTTTTTAAAATAAGAAAACATATTTTTTAATATATTTTTTTATTATTAATTAATATTTACTACTTTTATTTTGAATCTAATTTAATCAAGAATGATGTCGATAGTATTTGTAACTAGCGTTAACGAGAATCTGACGTAGTTTAGTTGTGATAAAAATAAAGTTTTATTTTAAATAAAAGACTTATTTTTATATTATTAGGTTTTTACTACACCTTACATTGATTTTGCTTTTATTTTTAATCTAATTTAATCAAGAATCATACCGATAGTATTTGTAAATGCATTTAATATTACGAGAATCTGTCATTCTTTAGTTGTGACAAAAATAGGTTTTTTTTTAAATAAAAGACCTATTTTTTAAATTCAGCTTTATTTATACTTTTATTCTAATTTATTCAAGAATCTTATCGATAGTATTTATTGTAACTTTAATTTATACTTTTATTCTAATTTATTCAAGAATCTTATCGATAGTATTTATTGTAAGCGCTCTTCCCTGTCACGCACACTAAACAGCTTTAGAAACTCACACTATCAAAAAACGGAGTCTTTAGCAAATTATGCCCCGTTTCTGCCATGAACATAGATTTGGCAACGCTGCATTTGATAGGGCGTTTACACTCCGCGCGAGGCCCGAGGCGAGACGCAAAACCATATCAGTAAACAAATGGAACAGAGGCAAAGCTTCTAACGAGCGTACAAAATGTTTACCAACTTGCTAGAAGCTTTGCCTCTGTTCCGTTTGTTTACACATGGTTTTGCGTCTCGCCTCGCGCCTCGCGCGAGAGTGTAAACGGCCCATCACAAACCACAGAACCATTGATTTTATATGACAGAACTATGCGCGATCATCGCCAGCTGGCGTTATTTACAGTAAATAAGAAAGTTTACACGTACCTAACTGTTTATTTATTAATTTATTTATTTATTTAAACCCATAAAAAAAACAATTACATAACAAAAACATCGTCTTAGCCTAATAATTAATAATTTAACATTTCCTTTTGTTGTCATTTTAGTAATGCAAATATAAAATTTTATTATGCAAATTCAGATCTTAGGATCTATGTACAATAATATTATTATCATAAAATCAATAACATCGAACAATAACGAGAGCTGTTCCATGGTAAAAATTTAATTTTGTACTTTTTTTTAAGGTAACATTAAAAGTGAATTTAAATAAATTTATATAACAAAAACATATTGCTATTTTAAGTAGGTTTTTACATTGTTACTTTCATTTTATATTGCATTGGTGAGTTGTGTAAAATTCATAGTCATCAATTACTTAAAAATTTCAAATACAGTCGACAGTGTAAATTAACAGTAGTAAAAAATGTCAGATAAAATATTATAAAATGTATAAATAAAACAGTATTTTAATTACATAAAATTGTAAATTAAATGAATTGTAATATCAGCAGTATTATTGCTTACAACATATATGACAATATAATATAATACGATAATACATACCTACACCCACAGAAGTGCCTTAGTAATAATTTATAATAGAAAATTAAACTTACATATTAGACTACTAGATGTATAACATAACTTTTAGAATATACATTTCTTGAGAACGAACAACCTCTTCGGAAGTAAAATGATTACTGCATACAAATTACAAACGAACCAGAGCTCGGCGTCCAATTAGAACGTGGAATAGCCCTAGTCCATCGCTTACGAAGATTATCTTCCTTCGGGAAAGAAAATGTTGAAACGGGAAGTTCTCCAGTTTTCAACGCAGAGTTATAATTTGATTTGTATCCGGGAACACAGCATCGCCTCGGCATCTAAAAAATATAAGCTAGTATTAGCGGTGATATTACACCCAAGCTGGTTCGAATTCGTTTGATATGTTCGACTACATAATGAAATTGTTTCCAGTCAGTCGATAGTAGCATCGATGATGATCATCGTCATTGAGTATCGCTCGCTTGATCAAAAGCTGCATACAGATACAGACTCATCTCTCCACGCTCTACCTTCATTAAGTTAACCTTTTATCGGCATAAAATCCGATGTTGTGATGTTACGCATGTTAGATCGCTTGGCTTTAGAAACAAATACGAAATCAAATAAAACCGATCTATTGCAATTTTTTACACGCACCCGAGGATTCCGTAAGTTATTAAGAAAAAGATTCCACCTATAAAAGTAATCCTACATATTAACTAGCTAAAATTTTAGCAGTCCTTTGATATTATTATTCTTTGATTCAAAAAGTTCGCGTACGCGTTGAATCGGATTATTCGAGGGTAGCGCTCTCGGTTCTCTTGCGGCAGCGGTGGTTTGTTGGAATAAGTTTTTTTACACGAAAGGCGCATCTTACGGACGTTTTGTCGAGGAAGGGTTTCGTGTGCTTCATTTTCTCTTCTCGGTTGTTTTCGCGACAAACAGTTTGGTGAGAGGGGTGTGTGGCAACCTGGGAAGTGAAGAAAAGGACGACCTGATTGACGTGATAGAGCGGTCCAAGCCAGGGAGTACTCCAGAAACAAGGCGAAACAATTAGGTGAGCAATATAGTTATACCTTGTATTTGTTGGAGTGCATCGAAAGTCTGGAGAAAGCCCCTGGCTGAAACATTTGGTATGAAACCCAAGTATCGAGTAAGGCTTTTCGCTACCCCTACCTTTATACAGTGACCAATATCAAGTCAGACGAATTGCAATTTCTCAGCTGCAAGTATAGAAGCAATTAAGGGTGTCAACATGTGCATACTCTTCACCTCAGGAAGATTTAAAGACAACAGGTCGTTTCTATCGGCCTTGTGTTTATGCCATTGCGTCTGAAAATAGACAAAAAAATGCTTAAATGTTTGATATGTTTAAATATTTAGCTCACCAAATCCAACATCTACTGAAGCACAAGCTTCGCTTAGTTGGGCGACATCGGTCAGTAAACATCATAAGAGTTTAATTTATTTCTGTGGTTTGCGTAATTTAGTTTAATATTTTGTTTGATGTTTTCATTGTAGATTGCATATTTTTTTTGTTAATTTCTTTATCTATACTAATATTATAAAGAGGTAAAGTTTGTGAGTTTGTGAGGTTGTAGGGAGTAATCTCTAGATCTACTGAACCGATTTTGAAAATTCTTTTACCCATAGAAAGCCACGTTAGTTGTAAGTGTCATAGGCTATATATTAATCCGAAAAATGAAAAGACTTTTTCGTGATAGTCGGATTTCCAAAGTAAGTCGGAGAAAACGGCCGAACGAAAACGTTTATAACTAACGCTGCCTTAACGATGAGAGATATATGATTAAGTTCTAAAGAAAAGTTGTAGAGCTTGATAATGCGTACACAAAAGCCACGACAGCATATGCCTAACTTTTATATTTAAGTCACAAAAAGTAGTATTTTTATATGAAAAAAAATAATTTAAATCTTTAGGTCATGTTTATTGGTCATATTATCAACAATTATGAATTCTTATCAAAATAAGTAAATTTATCGTCTCAACTGTTTAAAACAAAAGGCTTTCCTCTTTTACTGCATATAATTCCCCTTTTACTGCATAAATAGTTAAAGAAATAATACACTTACAAATACGACACTCACAAGAAGACACTCACAAATAACGGTATTATAGTCAAATTGGCATGCAAATACATACATATGCAGTAAAAATATAACCCTTCTTTTGGCAGTCAGGAAATAAATCATAGCACTCACTACTAACCGAACCACACTCATAATTTCATCACAGGTAAAAAGTTTTACCGCCCAACGAAGTGGGCACGGGTCAGCTAGTTAAAGATAAAAAACGAATAACCAAATAATTACCTTGAGGGATTAATGTAAATCGTATTTTATCCAGGAATGCACTGCACACATATCCCTGGAATGCACCAATGACTCTCGGAATCTGAAATTTAAGTCAAAATTAATGAAAGGGTATATATAATGAGGTATACGAGGCAAACCAATCGGTTGAGTACCTATATTTTATCCAGATCCAACGGCGATCTGTCTGGATTGCACTAACAACTCTTCCTGGAATCTGTAATATATTTGAAGTTAAATTAATGATGAGGTACATAATGAGGTATGCAAAACAAAGCAATAGGTGTGTTTAGAGTGCTCAAAAACTATTATATATTTAATGGGTAACGTCTTTTAATCTGGACAATACGTCTTGTTTCTCGACTGATAGAACGCCGATATTGCTGTGATAATCTTAAACGAGGCCTGGTTGGCTGTGGCCAGGCATGTTAAAAAAGCTATCTTGTTGCATGCATTACAAATAAAAGCTTATACAGTTGTCGTAGAAGAAGATCAATTAAATATTTACCTGAAGCCGTTATCGTAGATAGTATCAGAAAATGAGGTGGACTCTCTCTCTCAATTTCACTTAGTCCACAGACTGCACAGACGCTTCTGGGAATCTGTAATTTATTTGCATTCAAAATAAACAACACTCTAAAATATAACATGATGTCGACATAGATTGTGCTAATAATAGCGCTAAATAGGTAAAGAATACTGTTAAAAAATGATTATACCATTAATATTTAATAGATATGAACTAAAACTGTAAAATTAGCGATAATAACGAATGTTTTGCAAATCAAAGAAACACAATTTGAGGTTATGTTTGTATGCAAAACAACATACGCAAATTTGTTGATAAAAAGATGTATATTTACCTTAAATAGTTGTTGCAGATGAGTATTTTACATTAAATCACATTTAAAATTACACATAAAAACCACAAAAACTCACAAAACCCCAATAAACTGTCCACTGTCATAGAACTGTCAACAATACGTAGATCGACGTTGCCATATCTCTCATGGCTTATTGTTGGAAAATGTGATGCCTAAAATAGCACGCCATCTATTATTTTCTTCATTGAACATGTGATTTGTAGCTTAAATGAAATGCAATAGATAGCGCTAATATTTGAATGCTAATTTCTTTGTAACTGCTTGAATTATTGGGTTTTTATAATCAATCGATCCTTTATAATTAAAACTTAATTATCAATGTTAATATAGATATCCAAATAAATTACTATACGTTTCGACGTCAGCACCACCAGCGCCCTCTGCGTCGTGACGGCGAGAAATATGCTGCCATTTGCTTGTATGTGATGGCGTTATCTATTACACTATAAAATCAATGGCGCTAGATTTTACTACCCATCAAATTGACGTACCAAGGGTTTAAATGAAATAGATCCTTAAGGAGTAAAATCTAAAAAAAAACAACTTCCCTGTCACCCAAACTTTCTTGGCAAGTGACCAAAGACTGATTTGGGTTGGTTGGGTTCTGTTGCAACCACCTCGGACGATGCAGTTCGTTTCTTCGCTACGGGCGGGGTTGGGCCAAGCGCCCGCAGGTGGCGTTAATATTTGATTAAAATGTATGGCGGAATTGAAATTGGGTAAAAGTGGGATAGTTACCCCAGAAGCCGTCGTCGAACTTCATTTTTACTTTCT
>OX155968.1:5959899-6048746 GCA_944548615.1 Micropterix aruncella
TGAAGATATGCTCGGAAGCAGCCATGTCCTGAGAGCATCTGTGTTAGGTAGTAGTTGACTTCGCCATGATTTCGGCTCAGCCAAACATTTACCTGTGGTATAAGACGGTATGTCCACCTGCCATTTTTCGCGGCATCCCACTGCGCTTGCCATCGACGTATGCTATGCTGCCGTTCTTCAGTTCTGGGTTCATCAGAACTCGACGTAGATGACATTCGTCTCCGATAGAGGGTTTGTCGTTCTTCGGCTAGCACTTGAATTGGCAGCATTCCGGCGATAACGCACGCCGCTTCTTCAGACACTGTGCGAAAGGCACTAGTCACTCTCAGGGCACTTAGTCGGTATATTGATGCGACCTTTCTCCTTGATTCTTGGATTCCGATGGCGTCAGCCCAAACGGAAATTCCATAGGTTAGCACCGACGTGACTACAGACGACAGCAGTAACCTTCTGCTCTGTTTAGGGCCTCCAATATTTGGCATCAGACGGGATAGGCTTGCCCTCACTATCGATGCCTTGGCACTTACATGCTCCACTTGCTGTTTGAAATTGAGCCGGGCATCCAACATCACTCCCAAATACCGAATGAACGGTTGTGTTGTGATTTCGTGCTCTCCGACTCCAAGCGTGATGTTTTCTGTCTGTTTTCTGCTAGTGATTAGCACTGCTTCAGTCTTATGTTGTGCTAGTTGCAGCTTCACCATATTCATCCACTGGTTGACTCTCTCGAAGGTGATGTCAAATGCGAGTTGTATTTCATCGAGATACTTTGCCACGATCACCACGGCCACATCATCTGCGTATGCTACGAGTTTAACACTCGCTGGCAGAGTCAGCCTCAACAGGCCATCGTACATGCAATTCCACAAGAGTGGGCCTAAAACTGAACCCTGGGGTACTCCTCCAGTTATTTTGTACTCCTTTGGACCATTCTTCGTGTCGTATTTCAGGCGTCTACCTGTAAAGTAGCTTGCTACCATCCGCCGCAAGTATCCTGGTACGTTTTTTCTCTCGAGGTCCCGCATGATACAGTCCCAATTGGCAGAGTTGAATGCATTCTTGATGTCCAGTGTGGCTACCAAGCAGTATTTCTTTGTCCCACCCTTCCATCTGGTGCCTGCGATCGCTTCCTTGGCTGTGGAGACTACAAGATTGATAGCATCCAGCGTTGATCGCCCTTTCCGGAAGCCATATTGGTTGTCGGCCAGAAGCGGCTCCACTGCTGCTTCGATTCTCTGGTGGATTATTCTTTCCAGTATCTTGCCCGCTGTATCCAACATGCAAAGCGGACGATATGATGATGGTTCGTCTGGTGGCTTTTTCCCCTTAGGGAGTAGTACCAGTCTCTGTTGTTTCCACTTCCAGGGAAAGGTACCTTCTCTGAGGCATGAGTCATAGATCGTTAGGAACAATGCCGGTGCTGCTTTGATAGCTGTTTTCAAAGCAATGTTTGGAATTCCGTCCAATCCCGGTGCTTTGTTGTTCCCCACTCGATTACACGCTTCCATCAATTCTTCTCCCGTAATAGGTGGGATTTCTTCCGGATCACACTGTACTGACGGATGGATGAATTCTCCTTGTTGAGGAAACAGTGCAGTAACGATCTTCTCCAAGAGTTGTGGACATGTGGGTGACGGCATTGACTGATCTTTCAGGCGGATCATAGCCACCTTATACGGTCTGCCCCAGGGGTCCTTCTGTACCTCGTTGATAAGCTCCTCCCAGCATATTCTCTTGCTGTCTTTAATAGCTTTGTTTAGTCGACGGCGTGCTGTTTTGTACTCCGCCAGTAGTTCAGCAGCTTTAGGTCGTCGATAGCTACGCTGAGATATTCTTCTCTTCCTAAGGCACTCTTTACGGAGTGCACTGATCTGATCGTTCCACCAGTGCACCGGTGGACGCTGATTTACACCCCGTTTTCGAGGCATACTCGCGTCGCAAGCCTGGGCCACTCTCATCATTAGGTCTTCGGTTTTTTCCTCAGCATTACCAGCAATAGCCGGATTACTGTTTAGGGTTACTACAAAGGCATCTGGGTCGAATAGTTTAGCTTTCCACCCGATCGAGTTGACTTGCCTATTTGGTCTTCTAGGATCCTGGTCATTCGATATTTCCCAGATTATTGCGCTATGGTCGCTAGCTGTGTAAATGTCCATCACCTCCCAGGAGAAGCTTTGCCTAATCAGACTGCTGCTGACAAAGGTGAGGTCGACGATGGAACTTGCCTCTCCTCTGGTGAAGGTTGGTGTATCACCACTGTTAAGCAGGACTACGTCTAGTGTAGCAATGGCCTCCAGTAGTGCTCTACCTCGTGCGTTAGTCTTCTTGCTGCCCCAATCAACTGCCCAGGAGTTGAAGTCGCCGGCTATTACCACTGGATAATGCTGATTCGCATCCTCGGTAAGCCGATCAATGTAATCGGTGAATTCCTCGATAGTAAGACTGGGCGGCGCATAGCAGCTGTAGAATCGTATACCTTCTATCCACGCTGCTACAAATCCGGCTTCTCTGGTGTTGGCTACTTTCTGGAAAGGAAGCTTGCCGCAAGACCAAATGACGGCTTTTGTGGTGCTATCCGTTTCCCATGGTTGGCTGCTGAGGTGTCTATATGGTTCCGCTATTAATACTAGGTCTAGCTCTAATTCGCGCACAGTCTGCATGAGCAAATCGTGCGCAGCCTCACAGTGGTTGAGGTTGAGCTGGAGTATTTTCATGTCCGTTTGTTTTTCACCTTCAGGAGTGCCTCTTTGAAAACTGGGCATCTGCTAGTACCTGCATGGTGGGCAATATTTTCTGTGCCGTGTTGTTCAGCACATAAAGCACACCTAGCTGTGTTCGTGCATTCAGCTACTTTGTGGCTTCCCTGTCCACATTTAATGCAGAGTTTAGACCGGTCTTCTTTGCTTTGACATTGGCTGGCGCGATGTCCAAAGTGCCAGCATTTATAGCACTGAAGTGGTCTTTCCACTACTCTTATTCGGCAATTGACCCAGCTAATCCTGATTTTGCCATGTTCTCCGACTACTTTTTTAGCTATTGGCACGGCCAGTGTCACTACGGCAATCTGAGTACCTCTATGGGCCTTACGAAGCGATTTGATTGCCTCCAGTGGGATCTCACCATCCGTTCCAGCTGCCTTTTGCAAGGCTGCCCGGATATCGTCCTTCGTTGTGGTGTCATCGATATCTCGTATTTCGAGATCTTCCTGCGGCCCTTTACTGATAACTATCGCATCTTCTTTAAGAATTCCAGCGATAATCTTCTGCAGCGCTTGGCCTTTATCAGCATTGTCCTTTGAGAGTATGATTAGAACGTCTCCCGAGTCCGTCTTACAGAGCTTGTCTACCGTCGAGCAGACCTGATCCTCTGGGACGCCGTTTTTAATTCGACGGAGTATCTCACTATACTTGTTTTTGTCTTTAGGGCGAATGATTAGCGCTTCAGATCTGCTCACTGATTTTCGTGACTTTCTCTGTTTAGGCTTAGACAAAGGTTCTTTAGACTTCAGCGGAGGCTGCCTTAGAGACTGCTCTCTACGCTGCTTCCTCTTGTCCTTCCTCGACTGAACCACCTCCCAAGCTGGCGCCTTGTTCTCTTTGTTGTTGTCTGGGTTCTGCCGTACCTTCTCGTGAGAAGGGCTTGGTCCTGTGTCCTTCTTCTTCTTCGCCTGTTTGTCCGCTGATTCAGGAGTTGTTCGCTGCTTCCTTTTTACGGACTTGTTATCCTGCTTGTCTTCGGCTACTGACTCATTATCTGCTTCAGCTCCAGTATCCATCTCAGTTCCTTCTTCAATGTCAGTTTGACCACGCGACAGTGCGGGCGCGCTTGTTCTCTTCGGCGTAACCTGAAGAGTGCACTGTTGTTGCGTTGCCTGCAGTATCTGGTCTTGGGTTTTGAACCTTCTCAAGGCATTAACGATTTTTGTCGATTTAGCCTTTATCTCTTTGTGGACGTTGACCTTCGTAGCAAGGAACTCTTGCAGTTCGTTTATGAGCTTCTCCAGATGCTCCAGTGCTAGCTTCCTATTGCTGTTTTCGCTCGCTAGTAGCACTGCTTGTTGGGCGTAATGCCCGCTTTCGCCATCTTCATCTTCATTTGTGTTCGAGGTTAAATAGTTCATCATATAGTTCCCACGAGTATTAGGGAAATAATCTGTCCACTCCAGCAGAGCCCTTTGCTGGAGCAAGGCCACTAAAGTAACCCGGGGTGGGACCTGGTGCCCCAGGGGGAGAACCGTTTGGGACGCCTATTCCCCGGCGCCATTCAGTCTTCGGCACGGTTCCAAAACGTTGACTTGGAGACTTTTTATAGAGGATTTCACCCTCGTGGCCCGTTCAATTAAGCCTAGGCCCCCGGTACTGCGAAACATGACCACAGTATTACGGGTGGGGTCAGGTGGTATGACTTACCCTTCATGTCTGAAGGTGAGTTTTGTCCGCGGGAGCTATTTTATTTCACTCCTACCCTCTGCTCCTAAGAGCAGCGAGCATTCTCCTATCCGCTCGAGGAGACGCGCCCGGTAGCAGTTTCTCCTCAGCCCCGAGATGTATGTATGTATGTATGTATGTATGTATGTATGTATGTATGTATGTATGTATGTATGTATGTATGTATGTATGTATGTATGTATGTATGTATGTATGTATGTATGTATGTATGTATGTATGTATGTATGTATGTATGTATGTATGTATGTATGTATGTATGTATGTATGTATGTATGTATGTATGTATGTATGTATGTATGTATGTATGTATGTATGTATGTATGTATGTATGTATGTATGTATGTATGTATGTATGTATGTATGTATGTATGTATGTATGTATGTATGTATGTATGTATGTATGTATGTATGTATGTATATATATATATATATATATATATATATATATATATATATATATATATATATATATATATATATATATATATATATATATATATATATATATATATATATATAATTTTTTTACTCCCACATCTCCCTTCACTCCCACATCTCCGTTCACTCCCACATCTCCCTTCCTTCCCCCGCCTGGTAGATTAACATAGTTAAATATTTTTTTTTTCTTCTCTTTCTTTAATTATAACATTTATAAATTTATATATAAAACTTTTGTTGACTTGTTTAACTTTCGGAAACATGATTTTGGTTATTGTCACATGCTTTATAAGAAATTTAGTATAGGTACCTATTGTAACTGTTTGTTTCCTAAATAAAATAAAATAAAAAAATAAAATAAAATAAAGGTCAATATAATTAGACTTACGCAAACTCCATCAAGAAAAGCCCCTGCCTTTTTCACATCATCCATATTAATTCCGTCAACCAACTTTTCATAGTCTTCAATGGAATCCCTAGATGGCAAAGATGCTTTGTTGTTCTCCTGAAAAAAATTGATCATATTTGATTTTTGTCAACGTTGTTTTATTCTTAGTATAGATAGGCCCTGTCACAGTGCAAATAAAACTACCGGTGAGACGACGCCTTTGATCTATCGGAAATGCTGCTGCTGCAAACCGTCGAGTCAGGATTATTCCGTTCATGCGGTAGGTAAACAAAAAAAATATAAAATAAGGTATGTTTTTAATTTGCGAAAGTTTGACCACGTTAGCTGCTTTTGTGAGCAACATCATTGGCTTCCTATTCGCGATCGAAGAAATTTGCATACGTTGTCGCTACTCTACAACATACTCAATAACCCCATTTTCACTCTCCTATCTCGAGGAGAATTTCCACCCTTTGGGAGGCCACGGTCTTCCACTTCGATCAAGCCGGGATAACACACTCGCCATTCCGATACATAATTCTTCTGTTTACACGCATTCTTTTACAGTCCATTCTGCTCGTTTATGGAATCAGCTCCCTCACTCTATCAGGCATGCACCTTCGTTGCATACTTTCAAAAAGTTGAAGAAGAAACATTTATTTTTACACAGCCACACCAAATACCTCACCTTGTCCTCTCCTTTATCCTTTCCTGGGCAACCTTAGGATAGGTTACTGACATATACTTGTATAAGTTTATTTTAAATTAAACTTTACTACTTCTTTGTGTATTGTACTGTAAAAATTAGGAATTATTTTATCAAATGGTTGACTGTAAGATATCGCTATAGCGATAAGTCCGCCATTTGTGCATAAATTGTCTTTTTTATAAAACCAGTGTAATATTCATTATGTTTTTATAGCACAATAAAGTTATATTCTATTCTTATTCTATTCTATAAAACCTTACCACCCATTCACTCCCCCTACTAAACCATAAAATTTGAGATGCAGAAGTTGCAGTTTTAGATAGTTTTTCTAGGAAAGAGTTGATTATTTTCCTGGAGAGACCAACATCTGTAACCGCTGGAATGCCAATACCACTGATCAGTGGTTTTTCTGTCGTGGCAATTCGCGGGCGGCTGATCTCTGTATTTATGCAATTATGTAATTATATGAAGAAAAAAAAGTCGCCTTCATTGAATGAGCCTCCATTATACATTAGTATGCAAACCCCCCTACAAACAAATTTTCGAGGGTTGAAAACATGCCTTCGTGAGTTTCATTCCTATGGCTGGTTTTATAAGGGTTAAAGAAATGAAACAGAGACTTAGCTTTGAGGCTCCGAGCGCCATCTTCCACCGCTAGAATGTGAACAGGGAAGCCGTTCCGAGTGGCAGCATTGCAAAATCATGGTTATTTATTTAATTTGTACTCATGGTCTTTTGGGATATTTGATTCCCATGGAACAGTTAATTCTACAATAAGGGCCATCTTAAAAGTTAGGGTGTAAAGAGATATATCTGGAGGGCTGTGCATCAGAGACTTTCAGAGAATTTATACTGCTTAGAAACAGAATCGACCTCCTGAATCCAATCTTAAGCTTTCTCGATTATTAAGAAAGGTTTCATATCAGAATGTATTTTGCCTTTGGAGCGATCACATACAAACTATATTGGGGTTTGAAGAGTGCTGTCAAACCCTTGTTGGAGACTGAGAGGCTGATTATCTTGCGAATAACAACAAGGACGTTGTCATGGCGGCAATATAAATTGATCAGTACACGAATTGGATTGTATAGTCTGTAAGACTATTCCTTTAATAAAATAATATGAAAACGGCGCAACGAAAACCACAATCATGACATTTTGAATATCCCCACGAGTTCGAATAACCCTAGTACGACTTTCTGACCCAGGGAAGAAACAATGGAAGTCATGATGGTGTTCGTTTCGAATAGGAAATGGCACAATCTGTAGTTAACTTATGGTGTATTAACACACATTCGCTAAACTTATGGTTATCCTGTTGTTAAGAAACTACCCTTTTTGGTGGGACACCCTGTAGGTTAAGAAGAAGATATGAAGGTAAGGATATTTAAATTGTAAAAACCATATTTGTATTCACTCACCTTTCCTTTATTGCAAGCTACAGACATGTCACAGCTGACAGTTTCGTTTATAGTACCAGGCATATTTCGTACGTTGCTAATTGTTGAGAAGTCAAGAGCTGTGAAAAAGGCAAAAAAAACATGAATTTAAAATAGTGACATTACGATGTAAGTTCTTATATATGTCTTGATGAAGAATGATTTATTCTTTCTCCATACTGGGTCTCTTCTCGTGAATTTACACAAACATAATGTTTGAGCGTGGTAATATTTTATATACGTCACAAGAGGAGTCAAACAATCAAGAAACTGTTCACCTCAATGAAGCAATATTTCACTAAGAAAATCTTAGAGATAGTCGAAAAACATAATATTGTGACATTTCACAATAAGAGTATAAAACAAACATACAAATAAAAAACGATAGAGGATAATGAAAGTACTAACAATGGTGACCAAGAAGACGTTGAGCTTTTAGATAAAATAAAAATGATAAAAAGAGGTCATAATAATAGAAAAAATAATCTTTAGAAAACCGAAAGACCAAAAAATTACTTTCGGTAATATTCCTAAAATAGAACAAAAGCTAAAACTAGGTTGTAAATGTAAAAAAAAAATGACCCAAAAAGATAATATTATTCAGTAACAGACGAATTGCGTAAAGGTTATAATTTGAAGATCTCTGGAACAAAACAATCTGGGGCCGAAGGAAAATGTTTGTAAGTAGTACAGTTTTTGTGAGAGTCTCAATGTAGAGCTGCTGAACAAGTAGAAGGCGGAAAACATTAAGTTATAATTTAAATATGAAAGACAAATACTGGCAAGAAACAAATATTCGAAACATTAAGTTATAATGACAAGAAACAAATATTAGTTTTTTTAAATTCTCATAAACTTTTACTGAAATACAATTCAATTTGTCAAGCTAAAGTCGTCGACGATCCTTTTGTAATCATTAAAATATGATCATTTAAAATGATCCATCAAGGAGAATCTATTACAAACTGGAATTTTAATACAGAACTTTAGCTATTACCGCCTAGACCTACGATTAATTTGGCTGATATTTTATTTCCCAAGTTGCATTCTATATTATTTACCTGTAACAAGAATGAAATATCAAGATTTACAAGATATTAAAAGATTAATTCCAAATCATTGCTCGAGTTTCTATGACTAATATTTTCATGTGTTATTATAATTGTTTTTTTTAGATTAATATTACTTTGCCTCCATTATTTAAGTTAAATTACAAAAGTAACTATTGGTTCATTGATTTTAAGAAAATTCAATGAGTAGACTTATAACAATATGTGTATAACAAATAACAATAATGAATATAATTATATGTGTAATATAATTATGCTTATAACGTGTAACAATAATGAATATAATTATAAAATTTTGTCTAATTTTAATAGAATATCGGTGATATAAAAAAAAAGTTGTTTTATTTTATTTTTATTATTTCTATTTAACCCCTTGAGTCGCGAGGTTAAAACTGCTCCATACCATTTCAAATTACGAAATCGAGGGTGAAATCAATGGCTTTGAGAAAAACGACCATAAGTCATAAACCACTATACGGATCGTAAAAAGAAGAACTGTAATATGATGGCATTGAAATTTCCAATATAGAACATTGAAACCTTATCTCGTAAAACAATTAAATATACCAAAAATTCTAACCTCGTTTTCTCAGTGAAATTTTTGACAAACACTTTAGATAGTCAAAAAACTTGAAAAATGCACACAAGCTACACCAAATCTTTAATGCTGATTCACAAATTCTTTTAGAAAGGAAATTAGTCACTTTTCTTGGAAAATTCGCACCAGAAAACACCAAAATAACACTTTCCGTGAAAGCCGTGCGAGTGTCAAAAAATGACAAACGTAAAATGGCGATTATATACATTGAAATTTGGAGCACGCCCTCTGTAAACGATTATCATACGAAAATGTGTCTTCTTCTATACTCTAAAGTACCAAACGAAAGGTATGCAACTCGTTCCGATTTTTAAATCAAATTCTGGCAGTGAGCGCGACATGAAACACGTGCGGGTCGCGATGCAACTGAGGGGTTAAAAGAATAACAGAGACAACATGAAAATAAAGCACTTCCTCTTAAAATGGGACTTTTAAAAAAGCAGGACCTCGTAACTACTCTGAGCAATAACTCTGAAATATTTTTCTAGTTTAATATATAAAAAATAAAGTAACAATTTTTCTTTCAGGTAAACAAATTTTCATTAAAAAAAAAGTAACATGTTTTTCGTCTTTCCTGAACAAAACGGTCAAATGTAGTTACGAGGTCCTGCGTTGTCAACGACGATATGCTGGTGGTATGATTCATAGGTAGAATTGATTATGAGGGCATGTGCACAGAGTGTGGGTACCATCTTCTTCTTTATTCAGGCGATTGGGGAGGGGGTCGCCCTCGCAGCCAATACGCTCCTGTTGGTGCCGCTGGATCTCGTAGTCCATTCACGATTAGTTTCCATTCTTGTAGATTTTTGGTGACGTCTCGGGCTTCAATAGTCGATAATCGTTGATTCTTTAAGTCGTCTTCGATGTTCTTTAGCCAGGCTTTTTCCAGTGCCGAATGCTGAATTCCCCACTCTATCTGACGGTCTCGCCAAAGAAATTTACGTGGCAAGCGATTATTGTTCATTTGGCAAACATGGCCGAACCATCACAGTCGACGTTTTCGGCCGTCCAAGGACGTGGGTACCGTGCAACTGATCAACCAAACCCAACAACAAACAACAACCGCCGACACCCCGCTTGCTAACAGTAATTATGAAATCTGCTACTTACTCATATTGGGAATTCTGCTGCTGCTAATGGGGGAAGATGTCGTTGCTGTGGACACCCTGTATAATTTAAAATTGTCGCAGTAGCCCTTCTCCACTGAAGCATATACCCAAGCAGGCAGCACGCAGATTTTGTCGTATTGCATTGCAGTTCTGTACTTATCACGTCCGACAGCTTCCCTAATTAAAATAAAAGGTATTAATGTAATTTAGCAACTCGTCTACATTGATGATGCAACTGCTCTACAAGCTTGTGTGCATTACTTTTCAGCCTACCCTCGTATCTCTCTTCCGGTAAGCTCTAGAGTAAAATAGTCTTAGTGAATAAGGTCTAATTTTAGTACTCAATAATATAAACCTTTATACAACCGCTACCCAAACTATTTCCAGTATTTAGTTTTTTACACGATCAAGATTTCAATTAACAAACGCACTTACTTTGGCAAGATTAAAATATTCGTCGAATTACTCTCAAACTGTCCTTTATAAGTTCCTCCGTTTTTATTCACAAGCTTCTCAATCTTGACGCGTTCATCTTTAGATAGACCCGATGAGGTGACCACCAGGTTAGCGAAAGGAGGCAGTTTGTATTTGTTGAATTGGGGTGAGTTTCCTGATACGTTTTGTTTGAGCGACGAGTCCCAGACTGCAGTCACCCACCGTTCTTGCATCACGGAGATGGACACCTCAATAGCTTTCTGAAAATGATAAATACAAACGGAGCTGCCATGGAATTCACCGACCGGAGTCGGGCCCATCATAATACTATTTTTTTACACTTCTGGGGGGTGAGCAGTGGATTCCGGACTTACGAACCGGCTGTGGTAGGTTTAGGACAGCTGTCTTGCCACATGTGAGCGTTCACCTTGCCACCCATTCACTCCCTCTTCGAAGCCATAGAATTTGAGATGCGCAAATCGCAGTTTTAGATATTTTTTCTAAGAAAGAGTTGATTATTTTTCTGGAAAGGCCAAGATCTTTAAAGAGGTGAAATAGAGATTTAGCTGGCAGGCCACGAGCGCCAACTTCCACCGCGTGAAGGTGAACAGTGAAGCCGTTCCGGGTTACGGCATTTGCAAGATCATGGTATTTATTTAATTTGTACTCGTGGTCTTTTGGGATATTTGATTCCCATGGAACAGTTAATTCTACAAGAAGAGCCACCTTCCGAGATAGAGAGTAAAGAGTTATATCTGGACGGAGGGCTGTGCATCCGAGACTTTCAGGGAATTTATACTGCTTAGAGACCGAATCAACCTCCAGAATCCAATCTGTAGCTTTCTCGATTATTGAGAAAGGTTTTGTAGTTAAATGTTTTTTGCCTTTAGAGCCATCCCGCACAAACTGTATTGGGGGTTTGGAGGATACTGTCAAACCCTTGTTGGCACGAGCCACTGAGAGACTAATTACCTCGCGAATAACAGCGAGAACTTTGTCATGGCGGTAAGTGTACCGTCCTTGATCTAAGGCCACCTTGCAGCCAGCTAGAATGTGTCTAGCTGTGCAAGGGGTATTGCTACAGAGGGGACAAGAACTATCCTCGGCAAAGCTCCAACGAGCGAGGTTACTGGGGTCTGGAAGTGTATGCTGAAAGGCATTCAAATAAAATTTCAGCATCTCTGGCGTCCAGTCATAGAGCATTACCTTCCAGTGCATTGGAGGCGGAATGCAAAAGTCCCCAATTGTTGTCCAATCATTCTGGCATTGAAGGCCAATAGCATGAGCCACACTCTTGCTGTCGTAATCTCCCCGCAAAAGAGACTTCTTCAAGTCCACGTCGCTCGTGGTTGTACTGCCATACCCCAGACCAGTGCCATTCTGGCTGATTCCAGTAAGGAACTTTTTGTGGAAGTCTACGCGGGCTTGTAGATCATTTGAATCACTACGGCCACTTATTACGTGCTTCGATATTGCCGGATCTTTGGAATTGCACAGAATCGAATTTTTGGTTATTCTGGAGTTGGCGTAGAGCAGAGAGGGCAGTTTAAGCGCTAGCCCAAAATTTTGTTTGGACCTGAAGAGAGTCGAGGGGTCAGCTGGTTTGGCTAAGGACAGCCAGGATTTTAAACTAGCTGTCACCAGCGCATCTAGACGGGACAGTTGGGTTTTGGTAAAATCGTAAATAAGAAAGGGCCATGACAAATGTGACGTTAGATAATTGTCATAGATCCAGGCCTTACGAGGGCCAGAAATTAGCAAGGCATCTATTTTCGCCAGGCAACTTTTGAAATGCTCTATAACATGATCGCCCGAGACGTCTTTTCCCTGATGGGTGATTTTTCTGCCGAGGAATTTGAAATGATTGTTTGGGTCTATAAGGGAGATATTAGAGTTAGAGTTAGAGGTATTTATTCAGTGGCAGTCAACGTACTAAATATTGGATGTATAAGAAGCTGGTTTAGAGTGAACAGAGACAGCTACTATATCGGTGTCGTCTAGAAAATATCTCATTTAAATTAGACGACATTAGCATGAACTACCAAGTATTTATAATAGTGGCTGACAGGGGATGACGCTAAGGCCTTTATTACACTAGGCAGCTAGGCGCGCAGCCAGTTGCGCGAGCGGTCGCGCTGCTCGTTGCGGGGCATTGATTGCTATGGAGCATATTACACTAAGACACCCAGTTGCGCAACCACAAATTGGCTGCCGACTGGCTGCCGTGTCCCGCGACCAACTTGGCAGCCACTGGCTGCGTAGTCGTGGTGGGGCATTGTATCATACCAAGCCTATTACACTAGGCAGCCAGGCGGCGCAGCCAGTTCCGCGACTGCTAGGTCGTGGCAGTATACTGTGCGCTAGTGGTGAGGGAACATCTCGGTAAGGAACTATACAGATATGCTCCTCCTTGTACTTTTAATGAAAAGGAGAAGGCGAAGGGAAAGAAAGATGCATGTACACTCTATGCTATCGTTAAGGAAATCTAAATGCTCTTTTTGATGAACTGTGTTCGGACTATAACAAGTATTTTATCGCGATTTCTGCATCTCAAATTCTATGGCTTCGAAGGGGGAGTGAATGGGTGGTAAGGTGAACGCTCACATGTGGCAAGACAGCTGTCCTAAACCTACCACCGCCGGTCGTAAGTCCGGAATCCACCCTTCACCTCCCAGAAGTGTAAGAATTATATATGATGGGCCCGATTTTCGGTCGGTGAATTCCATGGCAGCTCCGTTTGTATTTTATTTTAGTATTTTATTTATATTTAAGGATGTCTAAACTGTCGCACTTTGAATTATTGTCGCTAATAAAGATAAAATACAAACGGAGCTGCCATGGAATTCACCGACCAGAGTCGGGCCCATCATAATACTATTTTTTACACTTCTGGGGGGTGAGCAGTAGATTCTGGACTAACGACCGGCTTTGGTAGGTTTAGGACAGCTGTCTTGCCACATGTGAGCGTTCACTTTACCACCCAGTCACTCCCCCTTCAAAGCCAAGATATTACCGGCGAAGATACGAAATAAGAAAGTGCATAACACCAGAAAAAAAACTCTTTCAGGGCTTCTTCCTGCTTCTTGCTTTTCTCACAGGTCGGATCACAGGGCCGAAACGGGTTAGTTCAGATAGGGCCAATCTAGGGTTTTTTATAAAACAATGTTGGCTGCGCCATCAGTTACCCTGCAGGTGCTCTGCACGTGTCGCCGACTTAGTCACCAATGGAGCGAATGGTTGCGCATCCTGGTCGCCTAGTGTAATAGAAGGTGTCGCCAATGGCGCAGCCAGTTGCGCAGCCTGACAGATAATCCTCATCTAGGCAACAGTAACTGTTACTTTCGCATGGGAAAAAAATTTATGAGTTTTCGTTATTCTGGAATTGACATAGAGCAAAGAGGGCAGTTTTAGAGCTAGCCTAAAGTTGTGTTTGGACCAGAGGGCTTATTCTTGTCAAATTTGGCATGCTAAAATTGTCTATGGCGCATGTAAATCAAATGGATCATAGACAAATTTAGCAAGCTAAATTTTTCAAGAATCACTTTCCTGAAGAGAGTGGAGGGTCAACCGGTTTGGCTGGGGACAGTCAGGATTTTAAACTAGCTGTCACGAGAGCATCCAAGCAGGACAGTTGTAGTTTGTCCAATTCTGCAGGCGAGCCCGCCATCCCAGGGTGTAATAACGGCTGTTGCCATTATTGGAGGATCCCTGGTCGCTCTTTTTGATGGTGTGCGCATCATCAAAAAGAGAATTAGAATATACAACTAGTTAGAATTACATCAATTAGAATTTACAACTATTTATTATCTATTTTATTAATTGTATACAGAGACGCTTACCATCGAGTGAAGAGTGTGAGTGAGAGTGCGAGTGAGAGCCAACATTTTGACGTTGAAATGTTCAGAATGACGTCAGACCGTACATTCATGTGTTGAAAGAAACGTTTGATAAAAATGCTTATGGCAAAAACGCAATACAAATTCTGGTTAATTATGCTGTTTAATAATGTATCAAATACTCTTCTCTTCGTATCAAAGACTTTGATACGAAGACGATCTACTGATCCAGCTCCGCCACAAGCCCGGCAGAGTCCAACCTCAAACCGCGAGGCACTGGAGAGGAATCCCAGTCCCCTTCCTCGCCTGCCTACCAGATATTCTCAAATTTCCCCTCTTTGTATTCTGGTTGCAGTTCGAAAATGCTCCCGCTACATTAGTATGCGCAGACATCCGTGACTACCTGGTGTCAGTGGTAAATAGCAAAAAGCAAAATAATCTTACCGTATACTTCTCAGAAAGAACTGTATTAGAAATTAAATGCGTAGCATTATCTACTAGCGATGGATAGAAGGTCCCGCCCATCCAAAGTACTTTCTCTTTTATCGCTTCCTGAAAGTTGACAAGAAAATACTTTAAGTAATAAGCTAATAGTTATAATTTTTAGAAGGACAGTAGAACTCCAGTTAACCGAATCAATTGGGACCGAACCCCATTCGGGTAATCGAAAATTCGAATAATTGGATATTTTCCAAAAAAAAAGGGTCTATTATAATTAATTACTGTATGTATGTTGAAAATTAGAGAAAAAACCATTATTAACACCTTGAGTATGATACGACCAAATCTGGTTCTGAAACAATTATCCGTTGAGTATGATACGACCAGATCTGGTTCCGCGTTTTTTTCACTTCTTTGACGTTCTCATATTTATTCATAATTATCTAATTGTTTTACAAAATGATATTTCAATATTCTATATTCGAAATTTCAATGCAATCATTGTGCAGTTGTTCTTTTTATGATTGGTGTAGTAGTTTCGTAGTTATAGTACTTTAAGGTCGATGTCGCCGAAAATCCTGCAAAAGAGACAGATGGATCCATGAAAATACCCATTTACTCCAAGGGTTAAAGAAAAAGAGCTAGCCATAAAGCTAGCTTCTTAGCTTTTTCACAAAGAATCGGATCCGAAATCGGTTCTCACCTAGAACGTCCGAAATTGGTTCTCACGCAAAAACCACTTGAAAACGGCATCTTCTAATAAATCTTTGTATTTTGCTGCCTTTATTGATTTCCTTGAATAATTTCTATCTCTGTTTTTAAACACAAGAAGTTTAAATGTGTTTGCTCGTTTCCGTTTGATTTTTTTTCCGTCCTAATTTCGGATAATTAGCGATTCGGATACTCGGAGTTTGGATAATTGGAGTTCTACTGTATTGTAATAATAATTGCGATTGTAATCATTCATTTAACATTTTATTTCAAAAAGGAGTTCGTAGTTTAAATCTACTTTAACCTTTGGGTTATTATTCAAAAAGTAAGTACAAATACGTTGGGTTATTTTCATTAGATTTTTTAATAACAATAAGTACTTTTACACAATATACCAGAAAACTTTTTTAAACAATAAACCCATTTATGACCATATTTTGTATTTAGAATGTTTGTATTAGATACGTGGGTTTCGGTTTTATTAAAAGTTTAATTAATTATTAATTATTGACACACCTATTAATTATTGTTACATATGGTATTAAAATAAAATAACCAAATGCAATAATCTAAAAATCTAAATATAAAAAATCTAAATAATCATAATCAAATTAATCCACAAATCAAAATATTCAAAATGAAAATATTTAGCAGCAAATGATACCCGTTGAGTATGATACTACCAAATCTGGTTCTGAAACAATTATCCGTTGAGTATGATACGACCAGATCTGGTTCCGCGTTTTTTTCACTTCTTTGACGTTCTCATATTTATTCATAATTATCTAATTGTTTTACAAAATGATATTTCAATATTCTATATTCGAAATTTCAATGCAATCATTGTGCAGTTGTTCTTTTTATGATTGGTGTAGTAGTTTCGTAGTTATAGTACTTTAAGGTCGATGTCGCCGAAAATCCTGCAAAAGAGACAGATGCATCCATGAAAATACCCATTTACTCCAAGGGTTAAAACAAAACAACAAATCAAAAAAATCTAAATCAAATAAATCCACAAATCAAAATCAAAATATTCAACATCAAATAATCATGATACAAATTTATAAACAATCAAAAAGACAATAGTATTAATCAAATTATCAAATAATTATTTTTAAATAAAATCAAAATATGATATCTAAACATCTTCCTTTAATAACATACTCTTATAGTGGTCCTTAAATACTGCAATTGATTTTGATTGCAATGCCATTTCCAACCAATTCCATGCAACCGCAGAATAATAGGAAAAACTGCACTAAAAATGTGTAGTTTTGTGCTTGGGTATTAAAGCAAGTTGTTCGCATGCCCGGGTTGAATTGACATGCTGGTTACGAGACCACGTCATAATCGAGTAAAGATATCGCGGTTGTTTATTGCGTACTACCTTGAGTACAAGGGTCGCAAGATGGAGCTGCCTTCTTTTACTCATATTTAGCATGGAAGCTTTAGCAAGGAATGGTGACACGTGATGACGCGGAGGAATCCTAAAGCAAAATCTTGCACATGCATTTTGCAGTCTCTGAAGTCTACGCTCAGTCTTCCTATTCAGACAGGAGTTTACATGAAGTGGAGTTACTATTTACATTTAATTACTGTGCCATCGCCCGCTAGGGGCCGATTTTCGAAAAAATTGTCATGCTAAATTTGTCTATATTCTATTCTAGCCGTGTTCGGCCATAGCGACTGCATTGTAGATTCTAGTGACTTCTTTAGTCTTCTCAGAGTCCATTGTTCGGAAGCAGTCAAGTGCGCAGGCTATATTATAGTGCACAGGTGGGCACGCGACCACGGGTGCACTCTCTCTTCCTCCCCCTTCTGAACCCGTTGGAACGGAGACCGTTACGACCAGAGAAAAGTTTGGATGCAGATAAAATAAAATAAATTAATTAATCGCCAGCACAGCAATGGCTGTCATTGTTAAATTTGTACTTAATATTGCAGAGCTATTTTTTTAAGGATATAGTTCGTTTTTACACACTGTCATTTATGAAATTGGTAGTTATGGCTTGTGGTGATGTTTGAGGTGGGGCCTATTGTAGAGATGACCGGTGACTTATTGGTAGTTGTTGTAGTAGGCGGTGATGTAGAAGATGCATTATTGGATTTATCCTCATGGGGCTGTGTTGAATACAGCATAGTCTCTTGTTCCGACATTATACAAAATTGTGATAGTTTCCCTTTTGGCAAATCCCCGTCAGTTTTTGGACAATTTTCCGGCGGTAGACATACTCCTAAAACGCCATTTATGTCACATGACTTCACGGCAGTTTATATGCCACGTCCCTTGGCACTTCCGCAAGGGCTCTTTCCAATACTGGTAACGGCGATTATGTTGAAGATGCATTGGTTGTCAGCTATAGTCACTTGCAGAGATCCACCACTATCGCCTACACAAGAGTCTCGTCCTCCTTCTAAGCTGCCAGCGCACAATTGATCATCCGTTATACCTTGCGGTAACCTCCTCCTCAGAAATTTGTCTATGGATGTAAATCAAATGGACCATAGAGAAATTTGCATGCTAAATTTTTCAAGAATCACCCCCTCGAATGTAATAAAATAAATTTTTAAAATCATACCTTTTCCGATTTGGAAAAACCGCTGATGACAATGACTAGATTCCTCATAGCCGTAGTAAAAATTGGTGGACCAGGTGGTATTTGCTCCCCTTCCACCAAGCAATAAGAGAGACATCGTGCTCCAACTACCCTTTTGAAATAAAATAAAACAAAAACATTGACGTGTGAGTTTGAATCGAGCGCCGAGGGTTCCATATCTTATTAACCCTTCAGGCCTCGGCCCCTCAGACGATTGACAAGTTGCTGTCCCAAAAAAATTTAGTAAAAATTAGTAAAAAATTTGAACTACGACACTGTCTGTTACAAAATATTAATTACTGCCAAACCACTGTATCCATAATTAAAATAAAACATATTAAGATAATAAAACATAATAAAATAAAACAAATTAAATTAAAATAAAATTCAAACGGGGCCGTCACGCTTAATCGTATTGTGGCCGATATCGGCCAATCGGGGCTTGAGGGGTTAAGAAAGGTATTCCTACTATGAAATATTTTCGTACGAAGCTAGAAAAGGAGCTTTAACAGTCCTGTTATTAGATATTGATATATTTTAAAAGTTGAAAGTGTATAATATTACGAGTTATAAATTCTTCTGGTGATTTGAAATGGTTTTTATTGTCCCATATTTTTGAAATATATAGGTTTGGTGCTTATTGGCGTGTAACAGACAATGGGGTAATTCTCTATACATAAAACTAAACGAAACAATAAATAGGTTAATAGTAAAAACACACATTTTTAAAAACAAGCTTTTATTAAAATGCTGTCCCGAGCCAACCCTGTGTGCAGCGGCCATGTCATAGTGGAACTTAGAACGGGCTATCATAATTGAATGTTATACAGAATTTCGTGTTTGTGCTGTTGACCGTTTAGGAGTCCCCTCGTTGGAAGCCAACCCTGGCTGCTGCAGCCCTGTCGCGGTGAAACTTAGAACGGGCTATCATAATTGAATGCGTATACAAAATTCAGTTTCTGAGCTAATGACCGTTGAGGTGTCCCCTCGTCGGGAGCCAACCCCGGGTGCAGCAGCCATGTCAAGGTGAAATTTAGAACGGGCTATCATAATTGAATGCGTATACAAAATTGTGTGTCTATGCTGTTGACCGTGGAAGAGTATCCTAAGCGGGAGCCGATCCTGGGTCTATAACTGGGGATATAACTTTAGCGTTTTCTATTGACTTCGCTTTCGCGCTGATTTAGAGAGATATAACTGGCGGCCGATTTTACAACTTATTTTCCATATCGAAATTACGTTATTACGCTCCTATAAAGCGAAACAAATCGAACGAGCGAAATGTCAATTTTTATGAATGAGTTTGACGTTTCAACTGGGCCCCAGCTGTTTTTGTGCGATTCTGCATTTTTTTCAAAACGTCCTTCGCGATTTCGTCAATTTCGCTTCGCAAACTTGTCGGCGGCTTAAAAGCTAACGAAAAAAAAAAGAGGGGAAGAACAAAACGAAGCTCCTGCTTCGTTTTGTTCTTCCCCTCTTTTACGTCGTTAAAACATGTCCTGTCCTTTCATGTCCATCTTCATTCGCGGAAACGAAAGTCGCACGGAGCAATATCAGATAAAAGGGGGCGTGGGGCAAAGGAGTCATGTTGTTTTTAGCCAAAAACTGCCAAACTGATAAGACTGTGTGAGCAGGTGCATTGTCATGGTGGAAAAACCAGTCCCTCGTTCGCCATAAAATGGGCCTCTTTCATCACATACTGTTACGAAGTCTTCTGAGAACCTCTCTTGCGAGTATTAATTCCGAGCAGGAAGCAAAATTTCACTTGAGTCCAACATTAAAGAAAACGACGAACAAACAAAAATGATTTCACAAAATCATGCACTGTAACAAAACACAATCTTATTTGGTGAAAGCAATAAGTGCACTGAACGCAAAATGAGTTGCTTCACCTAGTGGCAGGAGTGTGTACCAGGCAGGCCCCCCCTACAACTCTGCCATTCCATTTACTTTTGGGTACCCCCTCATACTTGTGACTCTTGGAGGACATTCATTTTAAACAACAATAGACAAGAAAAAGAGAATGGGCATTTTGGGCCCACTTTTCCAATAGCTGTAAATCATATACCAATGGAAAGATCTCTTTATGTAGATCATTTATTACTAGAACGACTGATCTCAGTTATGCCGTTTCTGACTTATATCCTATTAAATATGGCTAATTACCTGATATGCCCTAGGGCACCTAAACACATCCAGGCATTGTATTTTTAATAACTGTTTAAATGAAAACAATTGCAGAATACCCGAAACAATACAGTACATACGCTGTGGGAGTACAAAATATATCTTCTTAAGAATGCTCGAGTTTGTCAGCAGTATATGGAGAATAAATAATGGGATATATTGCATGAACTCTGTAATGTCTTATGATTTCATTGCTGCTGTTTACTGAAGTATATAATATGCTAAGGTCAGCTGTCCAACATAATGTGCCCAGTGACCGTTCATCATAATATACTATCATTTATGGATCTTCACTGCAAAAAATATATCTTAAATAAAACTTGCCATTAGTTTTCATGTAATTAACCATATTTAAGATTCCGAACTTTAAAACTCCGAAATGGTTCGTGATTGAGGTAAGTTGTAATAGTCATAAATATTCTAGATAAATAGATCTTTCTAATGGTAAATATGTTATTGCTATTGTAGAAATGGTCCCAGCGCCCATACATTTTTGTCCATTGTCGTTTAACAGCTTTCAAACATGTAATAGTATACAATTGAGTCGCCCACGTTAATTTTACGAATAAAATAAAAAAATTATGCAACATAACAAATAGTTTACCGCTATTACAAAATTATGGAAAAAATAGAGGACTGTGAAATTCTGCAAATCACGTCATCTGCGTCATGCAATAATGTTAATGCCCATACAATGTGAGTGGGCTATCAACATAACAAATAGTTTACCGCTATTACAAAATTATGGAAAAAATAGAGGACTGTGAAATTCTGCAAATCACGTCATCTGCGTCATGCAATAATGTTAATGCCCATACAATATGAGTGGGCTATCAGCTACCCCATTAGCCAATACTTACAGACACTGCATCTTCGAGAGCCTTACAAAAGCCGAACCATCGAAGGATTGGAACACAAAAATATCTTTCTTCGTCAGCTTCTTTAAAGTCATACATTCCGATTCCGTCACCCAAGTGGCGGTCATCTTATATTGACTGCAGTGCTAAAAGTAAAAACGAACGATTTGAAGCTATACATATTATGCGGCACCAACACGGAACCAACCTCAAAAGCCAGATGCATTTCCGGCTCGCACTCATCTTCTGAGCTGTAACGACGGGGCAGAACGAAGCGCACCTTCAACAGCTTGGTCATTTTAAGGCAAACGTCTCTTTTCATACATTAAAATAGCAAAACAATCGTTTTTAGGACAACGTCCCGAGCACTGATCATGTAAATAGTCCCGAGGAAAACAAGTCGCTCGCTCGCAACTGTCAAAATCCGACGTTATCCCACCATTTTTAAAAGCAGAAGGTTATAAAAAAATCCCAAAGAGAGCATTACCATTGCTGAATAGTGCAAATGAAACAAACTACCGTATGTTCAAAATATCGTACTGCTTTGAATGTTCAAGCAACGGGGATATTTACGGCCTTTTCCTCCCGCTATATGGCGCGACAGCCATGTTCCTGAAAGGTGTGAAGTGGACGACTCACCGCGCGAGCGAGCATCAGGTCGAAATCATCGTGGTTGAATGAGACTGCCGCCTGCCGTAGATATATTTTATTTTATGAATATATTATTTTATTAATCGCCCTACCTATACGAACGTACGTGACACGTCCGCTATATTATCGCCCGAACGCAACAAACCGTATCCCGTACAACAGTATACCAAACAGTAGCTTCTCTTAAAACAAAATTGAAATCGAAGCGAATAAGTCACGAGTCGTAAGGGCTTGGATATGACTGGCAGATGTTCTGCTACTCGGCTCACGCGGATATGCAAACGTTAAAAAAATCATCAGCCTTTATCTGCTCGTACAAGCTTCTATACCTCCATGTGGACGTGCAAAAGAGCTATGAGAAAACCTGGGGGTTCAAACCTAGGGTCGCCTTATTGCTCTACAGCAGCCTTCCGCAACCCTGGGATCGCGACCCCGCACGGGGTTGCGAAATATAATTATGGGGTCGTCAAAAAAGTCAACAAGGTCCTGTACTTATCGATTTTTATTAAATTTAATGCGTAAAATATAACCTCTCCATACACATTTTGATATTCGATGAACTTAAAAGAAAAGGAGCAGCTGATCGATTTAATGTCTGATGAAAGCCTTCGAGCTATCTACAAAACCACGGATCTATCCAAGTTCTGGATAATGACGGAAAAGGAATATCCAATGTTATACAAAATATCTCTGCTGAAATTGCTGCCATTCGCATCTACATACATGTGTGAGACAGCTTTCTCCACATTGACCGCTATAAAAACAAAATATCGCTCCAGACAATGTAAAACCTGATTTGAGGGTGTCTATTTCTGATAATATGTCACCAAGAATTAATATTCTGACTGAATGTGTGCAAGCACAAGGTTCAAATTAATTTTTAAACTTACTTACCTAATTTTCTTAGTGAATAAATTGTTAAAATAATTGCTTGTCTCATTTAATGCCTTCATAAATATGGTAAAGGCATATTTTCTCGTTTGCTCTAATATTATTTTCCAAAATAAATAAACTTTCCGATATAATTTACGAAATAAAAACCGCTAGAACATGGAGGAAAATTGAAGTTTACCTTGATCTCGTTACCTGAACCAGCCTTTGCATTTGTAAATTTAGTGTTTTTTCTGGGGTCGCTGAAAACTCTTTTTTTTAATTTTGGGGTCGCAACATCAAAAAGGTTGCGGACCGCTGCTCTACAGGACAGTACTGCTGCCTAGACTAACCTATGCTGCAATAGTCTAGTACTCCAGGGTGAAAAATCTCAAGCCGAAAAATATGCTGAAAAGCCTCCAAGGTCTGCAAGCACCTCGGCTTGGCAGGTCACCAGAGGGCTGCAACTGGCGTCATGAAGACCACCCTAACATAGGAATTGCAGGTGGCACTCTGCTGCCCGCCTCTGGACAAATTCATAATTTACTCCGCCAGACTTACAGCATACAGGCTCTGAAGTGTTTTGCGAGTGGAACGAGAATGGCCCAATCATCCTGAGCTAAACCTCCTCCACAAAAGCCCATTCACCCTGACCCAGGATCGACTACAATTTTTTTTTGGTATAGAAGTCCTATAAAATCCTAATCCCCACCAGGGAAGACTGGAAGAATCCGCATTGGCTTCAAAGCCAATGCGGACGCCTGGTTCACCGACGGATCAGGAACATATGGACGCTTTGGTTCAGGCGCGTACGGACCCAACACCAACCACAATCAGCACCTCCCGCCCCCTTTGACAATATGCCACGGTTTTCCAAGCCGAGGTGCTTGCCATATTGGAAATCATAAAACTCCAAAATCGACTTGAGGTAAAAAATAGAAAAATCCTCATCTGCTCTGTCAGGAAAACAGCATTGGACGCTCTGGCTAAAGCCACCCAGAATCTTCTGTGGTCTGGGACTGTTTGCAAGAGCTCAATAAATTGGGAAAAGCTGTTGGAGACTTCGCCCAACATACCCACAACAAAAGAAGTAATTTCTCTAGAATCGAAACCGCAAATACGCTCAAATATACACGAGGCAACTGCAATTGCATTCCAACTAAATTCGGCATTTAACGCACACACAGCTGATGACTAATACCATTTCTTCTGATCGATACGAATTGACACACTTACTCTCCCCCACTCAGTGAATATTGCATCATACATATCATATAAAAAGCAGTACATTCGATCGATATTTCATCATCCTCTACACAGCAGTCATCGCGTTTATACCTCGCTCTTCCATCATCCTCTAAGCGGCCGTCGCCCGCTCATTAACAAGTACTCGCGCTCTTCATTATCTTCAAGTCGACAATAACCGCGCTTATACTTCACGATCATCATCATCTTCAAATCTATCGAGACGCTTCACACTTCGGCTACACAACCACGACATCACCTCGAGCCCACACTACCTACACACCGGCGAAATATCAAACAAGGCGTTACAAACTGGCAACCGATCACATACCTTCTGAATAAATACTTCAACTTCAGCATCAACGACTTTCAATACGGAGAAAACCACTTGATGAGAACCGCCCTTCACTCACGAGAAATTGGGGTCTAGTGAAGGGTGGCCACTCTCACAAAACCAACAAAATCACCTTAATATGCACACCGGGTCATCAAGGCATACCCGGCAACATCGGGCATTCTGGAAACAGAGCCAAGAATGTCGCCAGGCAAAAGCCATGATAAAGCAACCACTTCCTAATAAAACCAAGGCCCTACTTGACTTGAGCAAGAAGTACCTTAGAGCCACTATCGATCTCCTCACCGGACACACGACCTTTAGAGCAAATCTATTCACCCTTGGCTTGACCGAGAGAAAGGACTGCTGAATAAGTGGCAAAGAATCTGAAGACAGCATACACATCGTTGGTCGAGGCCCAGGCCTCGCCGCAAAAAAAGACACAGTTTACTGGGACGAGCCATTCTCGAACCCAACGATCGGCCCAACTTGAAGATCAGTTATCTGTATAGACTAATAAGCAGCACCGGGCTACTAGCAGACCACTGACCCAACCATAAAGAGGGTACTTACAAAAATAACTTATAGATCCAGGTGCCATAAGGGCTATAAACAAGGCCCCCACTCCTTTTACTGCTACCTGCGCTTATTAACGGTAACCAAAGGCGTACGTCGAGATGTACCAATCTACCCACATACCTCGCACCCACTTCCCGCAATGCGCTGTAGCTCGAGAGTAAACCTACTGTTTGGTATACTGTGCCCGTACGTTCAAGTACAAAAGAAAGAAAAATTCCGAAACCCACAAGGTGTTTTTTTTTCACGAAAACTGCTTTATATAACATTAACTGGTAGTGAGGCTTGTTCCCTGGCATTAAAAATAAAATATTAATCACACTCGCGTGCCTAGATACTGATCGAAAGATTAAGTTAGTCGTGCGATACGCAATGACCATGGGTTTGACTTACCCTGTAATGCAAGTTTTGTGACATCATATCAAATCAAATCATATTGCCATATGACCATGTAGTATAGTGTTGGAAAACAACGCTTTGTAAACTATAGAGGTGGTCATAGTAATCGCATCAAAGCAAATGTTTTTTTTTGCCTTCTCCGTCAATGTGTGGTAATTCGGAGAAACGTTGGCATCTACAGTGTATAAATAAAACTATAGTGTGTAACCGTATTAACAGGAACATCGTGAATTTTGGTAATTTTTTATTAATATTTCAAAAACCTTTAACCAAGAACATTTAAAATAATAAATAATTCTCTTTGGTAAAATTATAAGAAATGAATTTTGTAGGGTAAAATATTGAAATTGTAATTAGCCATTACATGATTGAGAAATTACATTTCTTATGAATTACATTTTTGGTTAACATATAGCGAATTATCCCGATAGATAGATACCGTTTCCCATAATGATAATATTAGTTAACTACGATAGTTTATAACGGAGTCGTAACTAAGCCGGTGCATCCGGTGTGGCGCACCAAGGTTCGGGGTTCCCAAAAGGTAGTTCGGGGGGGGGGGGGGGAGGGGGGGGGGGGGAACTTCTATTTACAATCGACCTTCTATCCAACTCTGCTGTGCATGTTAATTTAAATATGTAGATATGCAAAAAATCGTAAATTTATAATAATATTAAGTGAGTCCTACCTTGGTAGTTCTACTACGAATAAAGTAATAAAAAATGTTTTTTTTTAAATTTTCCAACATCACTCAAAGGTGGAGAAACATAATTTGCAACAAGCGTAACAGAAATCATAGTTAATATCTACACCTAAACAAGGAATACAATTCAATTTAAAAATTAATATACCTACAGCAAGTTATGTCACGCTTATATGTAATGATAGTCCCATACCGCCCAACTTAGTAATAACTTTTTCCAGGGAAAGCATTTTAAAAATACGCAGAATAAGGCCATATGTATAGGAACATATAGGAACAAATGTTTAGAACATTCTCCCACAACACTGTTTTTATGTGATCTAGCGTGTTCTGCTGAAGTCCTTGGAAACATGTTAGGGGCAATGCCTCCAAATGAATAAGCTGATTTGTAATGTAGCTACAATATAAATACGTAATATAGCTAGGTATACAGTAATTATATCATATTCCTCGTGATAAATGTAAGTAAAAGGAGGGGCCTTTTATTCAATATTGCACTATGACCCATGTTTTGTAGTTACGCAACTGGTTTTTAAATATGGTTATTTTTAAATATTATATTTTTTTCTGTGAAAATTTATTTGTTTATTGTGAAAATTTGTACGTTTATATGGTATTAAATATTTTTAGAAATATACGGTAGAATTTCAATTACTTTTAAAAACAATTTATATGGATTTTAATAATATGACACGAATCTAAATACGACACTACTAAAAACGTTCTTTTTTTACCTATACAAAAATATATTAATAACATAGTGGGCCCGATTGCGTTTCTTTGTAAACTAAAACTAAAATTAGTCCAAGCGAACGAGACAGAGCAATACGTTAGAGCGGAATATGAAATGAACGATCGTCGATAAATACTACCTGTTGAACTTATACTCGTCCGAATAAATTCGAGCATATTTCGTGCGGTGTAAGATTTGACCTTGACGCTCAGTTTTAATGCGAAAAAGTGATAACCGGTCCTCTCACACTCCGCTCTAGCATATTGCCCTGTCTCGTTCACATGGACTAATTTCCGATTTTAGTTCACGAAGAAACGCAATCGAGCCCAGTAATGACCAAATAACACATAAAAATAATTCTGCTTAATGTTTTTGAAAAGATTTAAATTAGTAAATAAATTTTCAAACTGTAATAATGGGACTAAAATGTCAAAATTAAGGAATGTGCACAAACTATCGCAGCTCACTGTTATTACTATTATATGGAATGCATATTATTGGAATAATTCAGTCCTCAATAACAAAAATGACATTCCAAAGAAAAGTTTGCAGTTCCAATATTGTATTCATTAAGACCCATTTCTTAACATTTTGGCGGCCAAAATAATATTATTAGTTACGTCCTTAGCAAAATAATGCTAAACAATTTAAAAACGTCATGGTTCAGGGCTTATTTTTTTGAAATGGTACAATTTGTACTAAAATTAACAATGTCCCTATTAATAAAGCAATCTACTATGATTACGAGAATAAAAAACTTTAAGGACCACTAACAATACGAAATAATTATTTGTGAATTCATTCTTGGATTCCAAGGATGCTGGTAAAAACTCTAATGAAAAAAATAATATTAGATTTGAAAATTAAATGCAATATCCAGTTATTAGTCCTCATTTCAATAACCATTTGACATACAATCAAAGACGATGTGATATTATTGCAGTCTCGGCTAAATTAGTGTGTGAGCAGCCGGACGATTTGAAGATATCGTATAAAAATATTATCGCATGATGGTTTTGTTCTGCCACAAATCTCATATTTTTTATTGTTTATGGTTAGTTATCATAAACCGGCGAACGGCGAGGTGCCGGTCTGCTATCGCTCCGTTTTCGGTTTATTGACGAAATTGGTTTATTTCAGAGAGCTGAATAACTTTCAATTGTAGTTTTGTTCACTGATCATATAAAGTTTTGTTTGTAATAATACCGGAGGTGTCCTCCGGTGGAAGTCCCCAGCTATGTAGGCTTAGTGGAAGGCCGTTTCGGGCTCCAAATCGGGTGCCAATATGTCAATAGATTTTTGATAATCGACGAAAACAATAAGAAACAAAAATGGTGTCCGTCTTAAAACTGAGTAAATGTCGGCTCTGCATGAAGCTGGGCGACTTTTACTCGATTTTCACGTTCGACAACGATCTTCAGCTCGCAGATATGGCGATGGCCTGTTCGAGAATAAAGGTGATAAAAGTAGAATGAAATAAAAATGATAATGTTACTAATATATTCGTTAAGTAATATACATGTGAGGTAGTTTGTTTATGTATAAAAGAGCGGTTTGTGTGTAAATAAATATATGTTTTTTTGCAATGCTGGCTGGTGCTGATATTGAAATATTGGTATTTTTTTTTATAAATAAGTATTTGTACGTTTTCCCGCCGTTCGAAATTTGAATGTCAAATTTGACCTCCCAATTTTTTCCGTTTATTTTTAAATTTTGTTTGTTTTGTGTTTTTTGGATAGATTTTCGAGGGGGATGGATTACCTGATAAGATATGCGGAGAATGTGTTGGAAAGCTCAGCTCCTCATTCATTTTCAAACAACAATGCGAGAGATCCGACTCCGAGCTGAGAAAATCTATGCCGGGATTATGTGAGTTTTCAAATTATTACTTTACCTAGCTGTCACTCCCTCTGCAATACGTTGGGATGTCCTGGCTGATTCCGAACGCCTAAAGGTAATAGACAACTTAAGACCACAAAAACCACACCACAATTGCCTCAAATTGCAAAAGTCATTCTTGAGCTGCACACAACCGCTCCAAGGCGTTAATCTTCGAACCGCATCACTCAATGGAGGGTCTCTTTTGGCGAGGATGCTAAGGAACATAGCAGCGGGGTCCCATCTCCTCTATACCAGTCTATACCATCAGACTGAGGGTGGGTGCGACAAGATGTCGAGCCAATCTCGTCCGCTGGAGCTACACAGCGAATCCAATATGTGACTGAAACACTGCAGGATAAAGACCACCTCTAATCCTGCCCGCAGTTGGCAACCCCCATTACGCCAGGACCTACAAGAGGCGAACGACCATCCAGGCTGCGTAGAGACGCAGAGAGAGCTTTGGAGAGACGCATCCTAATCTGGCCGGACACGTTACAGGACGAACCTAGCTGTAGGCATGCCGCGGCATATTAGATAAATGTAAATAGTAGCTTAACTCAGGCCTGTCTCAGAAATCTTTTCTTAGGTTAGTAGTTGTAGTAGTAAAAGGAGTGGGGGGCTTGTCTCACCTGGATCTATATGATCTTTTGTACCACTTCGTGGTTGGGTCAGTGGTCTGCTAGAAGCCCGGTAATGCTTACCAGTCCATACAGATCACTGACCTTCAAGTTGGGCAGATTGCTGGGCTCAAGAAAGGCTCGTCCCAGTAAACTGTGTCTTTTTGCAGCAAGGCCTGGGCAGTGACCGACGATGTGTATGCTGTCTTCAGGTTCTTCGCAACGTATTTGCCAGTCCTTGCACTCGGTCAAGCCAAGATTGAATAGATGTGCTCTAAGGGTCGAGTGTCTGGTAGAGACCGATAGTGGTCCTAAGGTTCTCTTGCTCATGTCAAGTAGGGCCTTGGTTTTCTTGAGAAGTAATTGCTCTATCATGACCTTTGCCTGGCGACATCCTTGGCTCTGTTTCCAGGATGCCCGATGTTCCTGCTCCAAGCAGTCCCTAAAGATTTTCTTACCTGTTTCGAAGGGGACCCCAACAACTAGCTCCACCGGGACATGCCTTAATGACCCGGTGCCAAGGTGATTTTGTTGGATATTCCCAATTATTCTTCGGTGATATCATCTAAAGTATTCTTTTGAATGACATAGTGTTAAAGACAATTTTAATCTATATTAAATGCACAAAGTAACTAACGTATTTATTTGGATAAGGATTAATAATTAATTGGAGAAAATAGCTTCGCAAATAACCTATCGTTTTTTACTAATCTGTAATAGATAAAAATAGTCATTGTGGGTGTACCTTAGGAGATAGACACATGCTATCGCGAACTTTTCTGTAGACCTTTTTAAGACCTACAGTTTTATAGTTCAATATTTTGATATACTCTGAAGATTTGGCCAGCGTTCAGCCAATTTGTGCAAAAATAGTCACAATTTATACACAAAAACCTTCCTCGTTTATCACTCTTTCTAATAGTGAAAACCGCATTAAAATCCGTTGAGTGGTTTAGAAGAAGACAGACAAACAGACATTAATAAATTTCGACTTCATTTTATACTATGTAATGATAATGATATATGGAGGCCGACTGAAATGGCCACGCTCGGATCTGTTAACCATCGCAACCACCGATTGGCGTTTTAGGCCATCTATTGGTTAAGTAAGTAATTGTATTTAATTGTTTTTCAGCTCAGCCAGATTCCTCTCCAGGCGTAAGATGCAACTCCGATTCAGGCTTCTCGAACCGCACTGATAATTCCTCCTCGAAGAACTCCAAAGATAAAGAAGTTAGAAACCAAGAAAACAGAGCCAAGAAGAGAAAAGTTGCGCAAAGCGATCCGATTATTGATGTGCTGCTCAAAGAATCGTTCAGCTTAAATCTCGGCAACCCGAAGGAGTACGAGGGCCTCCCGAAGAAGAAGAGCAAGGGCCAATATGACAGATCCGATGACGAGGATGATGAGGATGACGGCGACGTCTCCGACATGAGCGACAGGGATTTCCAAGGCGGAAGTCTCGCGCTGAGGTGCGACGCGTGCCCGGCGTCTTTCCGCACGCAGAAAGATCTGACGCTTCACAAAACAATCCATAAAGAGGAGAAGAAATCGAGCGATTCCGACACGCAAGACTCTTATGTGTCGGACGGCAAATCGCTAGGTTGTCAATACTGCAAGAAGTCGTTTAAGTTGAAGATAATGCTCAATAGGCATATGGAGAAATGCACCAATCGCACTTACCCGCCTCCGGTCGTGTCGAATATCCCGCCGAAAATACCGAAAGCGCCGAAGAGGCTTGTGTATGCGCACGATCTCAAGTGCGGAGAGTGCGGTCGGGTGTTTTGGAAGCGCGTTAACCTTCGCAGACACATGCGTAAAGTTCACGATAAGTCGCCTCCGCCTATGACTGCTGTGGAGGTCGATGAAGAACCGCCTTCGACTGATTGTAAGTATTTGCAATGATATAGTGGATTCTGTGGTTTTACATCTTTAATTTCTTGGTTTCCATCACCATGAAATGTCTCGATCTCCTCAAATGATTGTGAATATAATCCGATTTTGTTCGGATTCTGTGTTTTTCAGCACCAGTTTAACAAATAGTGGGTAAAGCATATTAAAAAATAACGGTTGTGTCTCCCTGACTTTTCCGGCAAGCACCACCATTAATGTCTCTTGGTAGTCGCAGATCAACAAAGTCAGCATACGCATCTTTGCTGCCGCCGGATTCTGAAACGACGATACAATACTTGGTTGTCGTCATTCAACGATATTTGCGATTCTGGGAACAGTTTAACACTCTTTTAACCTTTTGGAAACCAGTCATTCCACACAAAATTTTCAAAGCCCTCGTTTTTTTTGTAGAAGGTGTATGCAAGCATACTATTATATACCGGTGGCTTATTCAATGGTAGGCTTCATTGACAGGCTTTTACTGCAGTGGAGGGAGAAATAGGGCCGATAATTGCATAAATACAGTTATAATACGGATCATTTGTAAAACGCCGATTGGCATGCATGGCTTACGGATTAATCATCAGAAGTGAGGTTAGGACAGACGGCAGCACGAGAGGTGTCATCTGCATGTAGTTGCTCTAGGAGAAAGCTGGGAAATAGCAGTAAACATTTCAATTCAGCAATAATTATAGACGATTCCGACCCAAGATAAAAAATAAAATACAAACGGAGCTGCCATGGAATTCACCGACCAAAAATCGGGCCCATCATATATAATTATTACACTTCTGGGAGGTGAAGGGTGGATTCCGGACTAACGACCGGCGGTGGTAGGTTTAGGACAGCTATCTTGCCACATGTGAGCGTTCACCTTACCACCCATTCACTCCCCCTTCGAAGCCCTTCGAAGCCACTCCCACAATTTGAGATGCAGAAATCGCGGTTTTAGATAATTTTTCAAGAAAGTAGTTGATTATTTTCCTTGAGAGACCAAGATCCTTATAAAGGTGAAACAAAGATTTAGCTGGCAGGCCACGAGCGCCTACTTCCACCGCGTGAAGGTGAAAAGTGAAGCCGTTCCGGGTGACGGCATTTGCGAGGTCATGGTATTTATTTAATTTGTATTCGTGGTCTTTTGGGATATTTCATTCCCATGGAACAGTTAATTCCATGGGATCTTGTAAATTGAACTTGTAATTTGAAAGCAGCGCCGAGAAATAAGGTTATTTGATTTAATTAATAAAATCTTCAAGTCAAACTCGCTTAGAGCCCGGCCCAAATCGATAATTTGCCGCACACTGCTAAACGGCTGACCCCGGCCAATCAGAACACGATATCGGGGTTCTGAGATAAGTCAATGATTCTGAAACAGAATCAGTCAAGTCGTCGGATCGGAGATCGGATCGTATCATCACTTCAGAATCCCGGGACTGGATTTCATAGTCTTCAGCGGTTGCAATTTTTTTAACCAGTGGAGGAACCATAGTTTGTTAATATGGTTTTTTAAGAACCATAGTTCAAACACTGTTATTGCCCATACTAGACTATACTGACGTTTGCTACCTTGACGTCACTGAAGCCATCCTCGACAAATTGGATCGGTTGCAACATATGTGCATTAGGTATATCTACAACGCGAAAAAAAATCATGTCTTGAGTTTAGAAGCAGACTTCATTGGCTTCGAATATGCGAACGTAGAAACCTGCATATTCTTTCCCTTCTTTATAGCATCCTCCACAACGCAAAATAGGCACACTGGATGTCGACTTGCGGAGGAACGCCCAGTACAACTAACTAACTAACTAACTAGCATCCTCCACAATCCTACCGCTCCCTCATACCTAACCGAAAAGTTCAATCACTTAGAAAGTCATGGTCACCCACTCCGTTCCAGTCACGATAGTAAAATTGCGATTCCTACTCATAATTCTTCATTTTTGACATATTCCTACACCATTCATGCAGCTGGACTATGGAACCAGCTTCCGTCAAATATCAGAAATGCACCAACGGTTTCTACTCTTCAAGTGTCTGTAAAAGCATTTCATGTCACTAAATTCCTATTTATCCTATGTCTCATCCCATCCTCTCCTATCCTCTGCTCCATGCAAATATTCTTCAAATTCCTACACTTCCACGAAGGTTGGCTGTAAGAGATTGCAATAAGTCTGTCTGTTGTATACTTTAAGCAATAAGTCTGTCTGTTGTATGTTTTTTCTTATAATGTGCATTAAATAATTAATGTGCGTTTGAGAGAGTCATGCTGGGTTGATCCCTCAAAACAGCCTATACAGATTTCTTTGCTCTTTTGTTAATTTATCCACTCTTCAATCTTCCCGTAGGTGACTCGAATACAGTCGGCATCTGCCCGGGCTGCCCGGAGCAGTTTGAAACCTATGAAGATGCCAATTCTCACCTACTTAACTGTGAGGCTGTCAAATCCATGGATCGCCTGGTTTGCAAGCTATGCAGTTGTCCTGCAATATCGAACATTAAGGCCCTTCTCATCCATCTATGCGAGAAACATATGCAGGTGCAGATCAAAACGGAGAGCAAGGTACGGTAATTAAAAAATTAAGAATTTAGTATTGTTCTCTAAGAGCGCCCGAGCACTAGACAGCCAGGCTGCTGCAGCCGATCCGACATATGATGACTCATCGGTGTCTGCGCCTTAATGTACAATTCCAAACATTACTGCAAACCGCAACATAGACTGCAAACCGCAAACGGCAGACTGCAAAGCTGCTGTCGCCTGCTGTCGTATCAATGTTGGACAGAGCGAAAGCCCGAGCTTGCGGTCAGTCGATGTCAGATGTGTTTAACGATTCCGATATGATTTTGAGTCTTTTGTTGGAAGAGGAAGATGATGATGATGATGACTTTTGGTTGCTATATACCAGAAAAAGAAGAAATCTCACAATGCCTTTTAGTGCTCACAGTGCTTCCTATTCAGTGCTGATTAAAAATCATTTGTGGAGTGACCAAAAATTATTTAGAAGTTGCCGTTTCAGTAAAAGACAATTTGATTTTGTACTCAGTTTTATTTTGGACGATATCAAAATGATATTTGATATTTAGCCACAATATTTAATAATTTTTCCTAATTGGCGTCCGAAAAACTTATTTTATTACAAAAACCACACGTTATTACTATGTAGTTTGGCGACACTACTAGTTGGTGTGCGGTACGGCTGCGGCACAGCAGCGGCACTGGCGCCATGTTTCCAATGCATATCAATGGTATCCATTGACACCAGCAGTGCAGTCTGCGATTAAGTTCGGGATCGTACCTTAAAGGAGTCTGTCTACTATACCGTACCATACCATGACCGTGATAGGAACGTATCAGGCACGTAAGAAGTACGATACACTCTACTATGCCCATCGAAAGCGGTCTGTCCCGTGTGCTACCCGTATGATGACCGTAAGTAATGCATATGATACCCGTAACAACGTCCAACTGGTAGGAATCCCTAAATGTGCAGTATCAATGATACGCACATTGATTCAGTCGTCAACAGGGCTTACAGCACCCTCGGTTTTATTATGACAGTTTGTAGACCTCTTAAAAACACTCATTCTTTGAAAACGGTTTATGTTGCATACGTACGCAGCTTGCTTGAATTTGCTTCTAATATTTGGTCTCCGCAGTATGCTATATACAAGCTGAGGATTGAGCGTTTTCAAAAACGATTTATACGTCATCTAAATTTCCGTTTATTTTCCAACGGCTTGTCGTACGCTGAAGGTCTGCAACGCTATGGTTTAGAGATATTAGTAGAAAGGCGAGTAGTATCAGATATGTCGTTTCTACATAAAATTGTTCATACTGGGTTGGACAGTCCATACATCCTGAGTAGGGTGAGCATACGAGCGCCTTCCCGACTCGCACGCGCTCACTCAACTTTTTACGTACCAAGGTTCAACACTAACTATGGTTCCAATTCGTTATTGCCGCGCGTTATGCATGCATACAATGTATGCTTTAACGATATTGACATATTTAACCATCAAAATAGTCGATCCTTAGGTTAAGGAGGTACGTGAAAAGCTGATTATCAGATCGGATTGAATTAGCATGCACATACAAGCACTCACAAGCACATTCGCACTACAGATACACACACCCACACACAAGCACATTCGCACTACAGATACACACACCCACACACATACATACACCCTGACACACATACAAACACACACACACGCACACATACACACTCTCTATCACACAAACACCACCAACGCCCATACACTCGCACATAGCGATTTTAACTGTTAGTTTTAAATTCTTTTTGGTTTTCTTTCTATTGTATTGTTTAGCATAATTTGTAATCCTTATATAGCAAATAATTTAAAACATCATTGGCTTTACTACTGTTATATATTATGCTTATACATTATTTTTTTAAGCTGTATTTTTTTAACAAAAAAAAATAAATAAATAAATAAATAAAAATCTTACACCTACCAGTGTTGCATGGACGTCTTGAAGTGCTGTAATTATTTTAAAATAATAAAATAGTTATGACTATCAGAAAACTAACTGTAAGACAACTGGAAATGATTGCCGTAATTTTGGATGAGGAAGAAGAAAAAAGAAATCAACGCTATTGGGTTCACAATTCCCCTGAATGTCTACAACAACAATTTAATGTATTGTTGAAAAAAATTGAACGCGCAACATTGGCATCGTTGCGTTTCATGCACGGAGCGTATCAACTTCGGCAAAATATTCTCGTCGACATTTTGTTGCCACTCCGTGCATGGTACGCGATGGTGTTGGTCGGTGATGAAACGGTCTAGTGGGCATTGCCTCATACTTTTCAATAGAAAAAATATTTTTTTGCTTGACACGATCCTATCTCGGTCATAGTATGGTACGGCTAGTGGGCGGACTCCTTTAGGCAGCCAACCAACTGCTGCAGCCAGGGCGCGTCAAGGCGAATGTATATGACTGCTCTCAATCATTGCGCTTTTGTCGACGCAGCCAGATATATTTTTCATAGGCGGCCACCTTGTTCGACTCAACGTTAACAACAGGCTGGGCTGGCTGCTCACTATTTTGTCTGCCTAGTGTGCGGGCGCTTTGGGAGTTAAATAGGCCCTGTTGCAGTTTTGCCAATAAGACCCATGAGTGTAGGGTCGGTCATACTAACGGGTCAACACCCATCCGGCGGCCTCCACTTAAAAGTGCAAGCCAGGGTAGGACTCTGGCCTTCGGGCCAGTTTCCCCTAGGAGTCAACCTTCGGGCGCTCTTGGACGGTTTGCGCACTGTGCGGCGTCTGCCATTCGATTGTGCATTCTAACTGACAGCCGGGGGAGTCTGGAAACAGTACTGTCTCCTATAGAGCGGGGGTAGTTGTTTACCTTCTGGAAACTGCTCTTGAAACAACCAATCGGCTACCCGATACCGGGTGATTAGCCGGCCAAAGGATGCCGTAATCCGCATTAGATTCGGTAGACACCGTATCATCGCTTCGTAAGGGAGAGGACCGCGCAAGCGACCTCGGTTCTGTAACCAGTCGGGAGACCGGATTAATCTGATTGGGCATGTGGCGTAACTAGACGGTGGACTGTTTTGTCCAAAGTCTTCTACGCTCACCTCACGGGAGACGGAACGATCTAATATCTTTAAAACTTCCTGATGTAACGGGTTTGTCCGTTGTAGTCGGCAACTCTATTTGTGCGGGCGCTCTAACCCTGTGCTTATCCATAGTATCCCTGGTATCATTGATTATAAGTAGTATTAGATTGCTCATTTCCATGGTACGATTTGGCAACCCTTCTGCACCGGTGAACTGCAGGTGGCGCTGATAGCATTGATGGCAAAACTAATAGCAATTTACATGACAATTTATGTAACATTGATAGTTACTGGTTTTTAAAAAGCACCGATTAATTATAAAAACCCAATAATTTAACCAAGGATAAAAATAAAAACATTCAATTATTAGTGCCATCAGTCACACTTTTTAGATAGGCTGGTTACATCACAGAAATAATACGGAGAGATAGAATGCCATCTATTAATCTATTTGGAGTTTAAAGTGTGTAATTATTACGTATTGAAACATGTATACGAATTACAAATTAACATCTTTATGTAAATAATATTAAAATAATTAGAGCTATGATTTAAAAATTCTTTTGGTATTATTATTATTTAAATATCGTTATTTTATACCATAATGGCATGTTCAGAGCGCCATCTACAGTGCGCCATCGTACTGTTATACTGTAATAGAGTGCCATCTACACCTTGTTGCCAAATCGTAGTATGACGGTGAGCAATCTAATATACTATATAAACAAGGTCAGAGTATGCCATAATGGCTTTAAAAATAGAAAGTGCAGTATACCTTATTTCATCATCTAAGCCTTGTGACTTTATATTGTTTTGTTTTCAAGAATGAGTCGGAGATGCAATGCCGGTTTTGCGGTGAATCCTTCGAGGAGCAAGAGGATTTGGTGCAGCATCTGGCGGCGCACATGGCCAAGATGGACGCCAGCGAGGCTGAATCCAGCCTTCGGGAGAATATGGAATCCCCAGTTTCTCTCGAGTGCCGATTGTGTTCGAGGACTTTCAGGTAAGAGTTAGAGGAAAAATTCAAGAGTCCGTTTGAGAATTAACGGCAACCAACTTATAAAGTTTCTATATTAACTTAAATAGAGTTCACAACCACGACTGAAGATCGTTGAATTTTCTTGTGTAGAGAGCTGAAGCCCAATTCCATCTATATTTCCAGTGTTTTCACAATTCTAGTATTTTTAAGAAAGTAATCAGAATACTTTTATGAATGAAGTTTATTTTAAAAAGCCCCATAAAATTATATATGTCTTGAATGAATAAAATATAAAAAAAAACAATATTTCATATGGATTTTAATATCCGTAATTAAATTAAAATATTTGTTAAACTTACTATCCAAGTTTGATTTAAGGCAGCACAAGCGTGAAAGAGTCGCATCTGTCTCTTTTGCAGGATTTTCGGCGACATCGACTTAAAGTACTATAACTACGAAACTACTACACCAATCATAAAAACAACAACTGCACAATGATTGCATTGAAATTTCGAATATAGAATATTGAAATATCATTTTGTAAAACAATTAGATTATTATGAATAAATATGAGAACGTCAAAGAAGTGAAAAAACGCGCGACCAGATTTGGTCGACTCGTACTCAACGGATAATTGTTTCGCAACCAGATTTGGTTGACTCATACTCAACGGGTTAATGTGAAAGATGGAATATTCCAATGCACTTATTTATTTGACAGTATTAACGCCATCTATATGTGAGGCTAGAAACTTTTCACGCAATCTGTATATTAGAAATCATCACCATGCAAGTTTTTATTGTTTTATTTGCTAAAATGTACGATAAATATGATGAAACATTTGTTTATTGTTTCGTAGTTAAAAATGAACACATGCAATCATTTTTAATCATGAAAATACAAAGAAATGAAAAATTTCACAAAATGCAAATCAATTAAAAAAGTTACGTAAATTTTACAAAGGCAATTATTGTAAAATTAATGTTAACAGAACTCGTAGTTGTTGCAATGGCTTTGAGTGTAATTCGGGGATTTTGAAATGAGCATACCGAAAAGTCGATGCGCACTCTACAGGTAAACCCCAATACGAACGGGCTTATTTTCTAGTTACACTACAAAATGTTCAACTATTTCCTTAATTGCAGAGAGAAAATCTACCTGGATAAACACATTGAAACGCAACACCTCAACCAAGCGGCGCGCATTTCCGACTCGGGCAGAACGGAACTGAAGTGCGATCAGTGTGAGAAAACATTCTTCTACAAGCAGTCGCTGTTAACTCACAAGGCTGTCAAACACGGCGTCGCGGAGAAGAACGCGGAGAAGGATGAGTCCGCCGAGGGTTCGGTGAGCATGGTGCAGATCCCAAACGCGTACTCGGACGAGGCGAAGAACGGCGGCCCCGCACTCACCATCGAGAGCTGCCAGACAAAGTGTTCTATATGCGGGAAGGAGGGAACCGTGCGCGATATGAAGGGACATGGAAACATACACAAGCTGAACAATCTAAAACCGTCTAACGAGTACACCTGCATCGGCTGCGGACTTACCTTCACCAGTTTAAAGGTACCTAATCTAGTATAAAATATGGTAATCCAGATATGGGTCAGAAAGGAAGGGGGGCGGGGGGCAGGGGTGGGGGCGAGGAAGTAAGTTTGACTGTGAATTGATTATCATTTATTCTGGACAGGCAGCATTGTTGATATGTCTAGATCAGATCTTGTAAAGCTAGCTATGTACAATATGAACCCTAAAAGCTTTATCTACGCCTGCGAGGCGTACAAGCGTTCAAAAATTGTCTATCTTTGTCTATCTTTAAGTTAACCCCACGCGCTTTTTAGCCAACTCAGTGGCCGACGGGAGCTTGCCGATGATGACCGCGTCGCTAAGGTAAGTTCCGCCATTTTTGACTTATTGAGGTACTGTACGCCTGCAAGAGGTATGTTTAGGCGTATCTTTTAACTTTGATTGTGTGATTTTTATTTAGTAATGTCATATAGTAATGTTATATATGTCACGGTCTTGGCCTTAGATGGAGATGAGGCTTGAAGCTTTCGACTTTGAAGAGATCTTTACGCGGAAACATAAGCAGTCTCGTAAAACCTACTGATTCGGGTTACAATCTTCAGACAGGAGAACCTGAGCCCAAATAACGTAAATTCTGTGCTTTAAGTTCCAACAAAACAAATAGAATGTTGAAATTAGTGAGCTATACAAGCAAAGAGTCAGTATGTTGCGAGCACAAAGTTGACGTTTGTGTAGAATGTTCTAAAATTATAGCTAGTCATTAAAAGTCTGAACAATTTTAATGTTTGTCTTAAAAATAAGTAATAAATGTAAAAAATATTGAATTAAAAAAATATATAAATATGGTTAGTTGATTTTTATGTTTGAATAGAAGCATATTTTTTGTTTTGTTGTAATACATAACTGTGATGATAGTATTCGTTGATAAACCTGTGTTTTATTATTAATTTGGATCCTAACCTTAAATTTCCTTCAAGAAATACCTCCAAATAGATTAGGCTTCTAGGGTTAATAGGTTTTTAGGTACAAATTGAGTCTGTTTTTACATTGATTTACAGAACTTGCCCCGACACTATTTTGCAGAACGTTCTAAGAAGGATTAGATTTAAATTTTGCATAGTTGAGTTTTTTTGCTGTGACCTCGAAGATTTATGTTGACATTTAATTTGTTAATATATTCTCTAAACCAGGTACATTATAATAATTTGTGATAATTATATATGGCTCAATCAGGTTTCCTCTTTGTCTTCTTTGTTTGAGAGTAGTCAGTCCAAGTAATTCCGAGCGATCCTCAATTCCTATTCTTCAAGCCCACTGGCATTTCGGTTGCTCTTTGTTGCACCTTTTCTAGGACATCTACATCTTTGCATAAGTAGGGGTTCTAAAGCTGATAGCCATACTCAACAATAGGCCTCACATATGCATTGTAGATCGTTATGATCACCTCTATTGCAGACTGTTGAGCTGTATTGACCTCTCTGCAACATTCAAATTTGCAGCATCAATTTAAAAAAAGTTGTAGACTTCCAACTCAGTTTTATATACAAAATTATCTCCTTAAAATGTCTCAATGAAATTGTCGGATGGCTGTAATAAATTGCTTAGTCGATAAGTCCACCGTTCTGAACAAATTAATATGTGATCAATGGAGCGTTTTTTTTTGTATTGTACTCTTAGGTGGATTGGGAGCGATGGGCTCTGTTGCAGTTTGGCCACGAAGACCCATGCGTTCAGGGTCGGTCATACTCACGGGTCAACACCCATCCGGCGACCTCCACGCAGAAGGAAGAGCCAGGGTAGTACGCTGGTCTGCAGGCCAGTCTCCCATAGGAGTCAACTTTCGGGCGCTCCTGAATGGTTTGCGCATCGTGCGGTGTCAGCCAATCGGTTGTGCATTCTGACTAACAGCCGGAGGAGTCTGGGAACAGTATATTTCCTATAGAGTGGCGGTAGTTGTTAACCTCATGCCCATGAGGCAACTGAATAAGCCGGGCAAAGGCTGCCGTGGCGCGCGATAGATTTGATATACACCGTATCACTGCTTTATGAGGAAGAGGACCGCGCAAGCGACCTCGATCCTGTAACCAGTCAGGAGACAGGAGGTGTCCTGAAGGTTAATTCCAGACGGTGATATCCTTCCAAACTGGTAGTCAGGGGGCGAAGCTGCCCGCTGGGCACCTATCCCGGTGTCTCGCTGTAAGGCGTTGGCCTCTGACTAGCAGGTGGCGTAACAGACAGTGGATTGTTTTTCATCCCAAGTCTTCTGCGCTCACCTCAAAGGAGACAGAACGATCTAATATCGTTAAAACTTCCTGAGGTGACGGATTCGCCCATTGTAGTTGACAGCTCTAGTTATTAGGTGGATTGAGGGGATCAACAAGAAAACGCGTATTATGCAGGAAAACGTATGAAGCTGGATAGATTTTACTGCATGATATCTTTTCAGATTATGAGAATACACTTCCGGGAGCACAGGCCGGTGGCCTACCCGGCGCCATCGCAGCAGGATAATATGGTGGACCCGTCGAATTTTTGTGAGGTCGTTGTGGCTAATGTGAAATTGGAACCGGATGACAGTGGGTACGATTTTGGCAATACCTCTGCCCAGGACCGCAACGACACAAAATACGTAAGTGACAGCAGCATTCATTTTGCATCATCGACTTTTGTATATTGAGTGTTTTTTTCTGTGAAAATGGCCTAAATAAAATTAAAAGTTGTGAAAATAATAGACAGAATGCGGATATATATAGACAACTTGTATAGGTAGTATTATCTAGATCAGGGCTGTTCAACATAACGCTCGCAACCTCACTTTTTGCGGCCCGCGGAGCGGGCCTCTTAATGTATAAATTACCCTCAAATAAGAAATATGCACAATTATTACATTATCGATGCGAAACTTATCGATGCGATTCGATGTGAAACTGGGCTTACACAACTTGCGAAACTTACGGCTTACACTGGGCTCAATGCTGGGAAGCAAGTATCTTTGCGAAAGCAGTTTTTCCAACATGAAATTTTATAAAGTCAAACTATAGATGTTCCCTCTCTGATAAGTCATTCACTTAGTTGCTTCGTTTATCAACAACAAATATTGAAGTTAATATTGATGCATTAGTTAGTAAAAACCAACATCTTCAAATTTCCCACATTTTTTTTGTAATTTGATATTTTTAAAATAAATTAAAATAATAATACAAACCCGTTTTTTCTTTGTATACCATACCTATTAAAACTCACTGATAAAGTTGCATACGAAGTATTTTATAATATGGCCCTCAAAACGGCATTTTTTTTAAATGGCTCTTGGGGCACTTGCAGTTGGACAGCCCTGATCTAGATTATGATTACTATAGTATCATTGTCTCTGTGGATCCTTAGGGCCGCAGCTGCCGGAACAGAACAGAACAAGCAGAAAATCTCAACCAGTTCCAGAACCGTCTGGACAATTACCTCCATGTAGAGCCACATACATGGGAGCATCAGTTAAAATAACTGCTTGTCTATGATAATAATAATAAAACGATGGATGATGATGAATGATGGATACATGTGAGAAAACGAAAATTCAGGGAACGATTGATCAAGATTTCCTTACAAATATAATAAATTATATTAAAAAATGATTTTAAAGAAAATTGGGGTTTAATAACCATATCTATATTTGGGCATTGATTATATAACGTATTAGATTGCTCAATGTCGTACTACGATTCGGCAACCAGGATTTTACTATGAAACGCAACGTTTAGATGGCACACAGTTTCAAAAATTGATTAATCTTCTATTATTATGTTCAATATGGCTATTTTTGTGGTATACCAGTATGACGGTACACTGTAGATGGCGCTCTAAACACGCCTCTGCGGTGTAGTATAATAATTTAATAACAAAGGAACTTCTAAATCATAGCTCTTATTATTTTATTGTCATTTTAATAAAGATGTCAATTCTTAATTTGGTATACAGGTTTCAATACGTAATATACACACATTAAAGTTCAGATAGACTAATACATGACATTCTATCTCTCCATATTATTTATGTGATCTAATCAGCCTATATAAAAAATGCGATAGATAGCACTAATAATTGAGTGTTATTATTATCATTGGTTGAATTATTGGGTTTTTATATTCAATCAGTCCTTTATAAAAAAAACAATTATCAATATGTTTTTAATAATAATCATACAAGTATTTATTATAGATCGCCAAATAAACTTCTATTAATTTTGCCATCAATGCTATCAGTGGCACCTGCATTTCGTCAGCACAGAAGGGTTGCCAAATCATACTATGGAGCTGAGCAATCTAATACTATATATTAATTATTTGGATGAGCTTACTCTTTAAGATGGCACTCCGACAGCTGACCCTGAAATTAGAACAGTTAAAGGGCTTATCAGTAAAAGCACTGGAATAAATTTTAAAGAAGTCCCCGTCCACATCCTTCTACTTTTCTTTAATAATAATAATAATAATAAACTCTTTATTTGCACCTATTGTTATACAAAAAGGCGAGCTTATTGCCACATGGCAATATCTTACAACTAACCTAAACTCAGTGGTACATGCGAAATATAAAGCGCGCATTGTGAAAATAAAGATTATTACATAATATACAGACCGTCTGCATAACATACAGACAACTGGAAGAATTTAAAACTAATAATGCCCGAGGAGAGGAAATTGGGAGAGGAAGAGGAGAGAAAGGGAAGTGAGTCTTAAACGATGGTAAAGAAGGCGAGTTTCGTATGTTTGCTGGGAGATCGTTTCAGAGTCTTGCACCATGGACACAGAAAGAATAGGAATAGAAATCACTGTTATGACTCGGATTTTTTAGTAAACTGTCAGAGGCTGAACGAAGTCCGAGACCGTGGGAATCTAGTGGTTCTTAATCAATGGGATTTCATATATTTTTTTCAGAAGCCTAATTCGGTTCCTGTTGTAAATCTACAAGGTTTCACCTGCCCACACTGTGGCAAAATAATGGAGACTATGTCCTCGCTGACCTACCATATTCGCTGGCATAACACCACTGGACATAAGCTCGAAAAACACTTGCAGTGCAAAATATGCAATGAGGTTAGTTCGATATCTTCTACTCCTTGCCACTAGTTGCATCCTGGTCGGGAACCATGCTCGTCTACCCGGAAGACGTCCGTTTAATCCTCCAAAATTATACTGACCATGCTCAGCTCGCAGATCAAATAAATTTTATCATCATTGCTAGTAGACGGTCGCCCTCTGTCCCCTAATATCGAGAATGTTAGTTGCTCTAGTAACCAACAGATGGAGTAGTAAGCATTTGATTGATGCCAGTATTGCCAAATTTGTCATTTCTTCTTGGTGTGCCGTGTCCGGCTACGAACGCATTCGACTTACCACTTCCTGAGATGTCATCACAAGAAATTCTCTAAACAAAATGATGAAACAATCACAAATAAAATACACAGCCCCGAAGTTTGTCCTCTTGCTGCACCATCATGCATATAATAAATAAATAGTTTTAAAAAAAACACTAAAAACACGCTTTTATAAATGCATGTAAAAACAAAAAAAGGTTTGTTTATAACCTTGAAACCTGATCGTGTTCAAAGTCCATCACGTGACCTTTCTCACAAGTCCAAACACGGCTATGATACGATATTCCATCATGTAATGCCAGTGCCTATCTTCCGGCTTCATCATCAGACCTTGAAACCTAATCGTGGTCAAAGTTCATTCCAAGACTTTTCTAACAAGTCCAAACACGGCTATGATACGATATTCCATCATGGAATGCCAGTGCCTATCTTCCGGCTTCATCATCAGACCTTGAAACCTAATCGTGGTAAAAGTTCATTCCAAGACTTTTCTAACAAGTCCAAACAGCTATGATGCGATGTTCCATCATGAAGTTCCAGTTCAGTCTTTATCTTCCGGCTTTATCATCAGATCAGTTCGATAGTATATATATTGTCATCAGAACTACATACAGCTGCCAATTTTCATGACGCTACGATCCTTGGAAGATTGTTAAATTAGTTACCTTAAATTCCATTACATACCTAGTTACATACAGGTCGACCTAATAAAAGCGTGTTAAAAATGGATGTTGGTATAATATCTGAGCTTTGATTTCGGTACCGTTTGACCGATCAACATGAAAAGTTGGCACATATATTATTTTTTCATAGAGAAGGTTTATATAGGTTGAGTTTTTAGTTACCGGCATCCTTGAAGGAGGTGAATCAGTACAAGCAAATAAACAACTTTTGATAAAAAAAAATGGAAAAATAAAAAATCTTTCGTTTTTTTTGTTAAATTTGTAAATTTTATCTATTGAAAAAAAGTTTGAGAAGCGTTGAGCGTGCTGCACCATCTAGCGGTAGGTAAAATATCGCTAATACACAATGGGCTCGATTGCGTTTCTTCGTGAACTAAAATCGGAAATTAGTCCGTGTGAACGAGACAGGGTAATACGCTAGAGCGGAATGTGAAATGAACAGTTGTCACTTTATCGCATTAAAACTACCCAAAAAAAGATAAAGCATCTGAATCCAGCACTGCACGAAATGTGTTCAAATTTATTTGGACGAGTGTAAGTTTGACAGGTAGTTTTTATCGACGATTGTTCGTTTCATATTTCGCTCTAACGTATTGTGATCTATCTCGTTCGCTTGAACTAATTTCAGTTTTAGTTCACAAAGAAACGCAATCGGGCCCAATTTTAGAAATATTTTATCTACCGCTAGATGGTGCATCGAGCTAAACGCTTTTTATACTATTTTTCATCATTTTTTTTAGTTTTTTCTATAATTTTTTAACACAAGTTGCTTATTTGCTCATATTGATTCACCCTCTTCAAGGATGTCGGTAACTAAAAACTCACAGTGTATGCTATCCACTTTGTTGTAACTCCCCACTAGATGGCGCTGCACTGCGACACGTACAGAAGCACTAAAAAATGTGTGAACGGTTTGTTTACACTTAACATCATAAAAACATGTTAACTAATCAATCTCACCTGCACTTGCTACTAAACAACATGTAAATTAGCCTTATCGGTAACCACACTTTTTTTTTTTTAGGCGTTCAAGTACAACTCGCATTACCGCGAGCACATCAAGCATCATTCGCGCGATCTAACCCTCGACCCAAAGTTCCGCACATGCGCAATATGCGGCCGACTCTCCATCCATCTGAGAGCCCATGAGGCGCACATGAGTTGGCACAAGCAGGCGCGTTTCGCCGTCGGTGAGATTCCCTGTCCCATCTGCAAGCGCGTCCTACCCAACAACAGGATATTCAAGTACCATATGCGCTGCCACCAGAAGAAAGGAGACATTCAGAAAGGCGTCGACAAGATCAACGCGACGGAGGGCGGCGAGGACAACAAGTGCGGGCTCTGCGGGAAGATAATGGCCAACGAAACGTCGTTGAAGCACCACATGGCCTGGCACAACTCGAAAACTGCGCTGTTCATGCAGCGACACGAATGCGACGTTTGCAAAAAGTGGTTCACGAACAAACGCCGCTACGAAATACACATGCGACGCCACACCAACTCCAATTTACCCTTCAAATGCGACACGTGTTTCAAGGGGTTCAAGTCGGAGCACTTGAGGGATAACCACGCGAAAATGCACACGGTAAACATTTGGAAAACGAACGAAATGATGAAAAATAAACTGCAGAAGATCCGCGAGAACAGCGTTGCGTGCCCTGTCTGCGATAAACTCTACCCAAATCAGCTGAAGCTGCACGGTCACTTAAAATTGAAACACCCTCAGAGCAGAATGGTTAAAAAGAACGATCCGGGAGCCGAACCTGCGGTGACCTACACCTGCAACATCTGTGGAAAAGAATTCCCCAACCTACGCTACTACAACAACCATCTAAAGACGCATACGCGCAAACCGAACCACTTCGTAAAATGCAAATTATGCAAGAAGAATTCCTACTCGATCAAGTTTCATAATATTCACATTAAATCACATCTCGTGCAGAAGTTTCACAACAATCCGCTTAAGTGTCCGCACTGCGACGAGACGTTCATCCTCGGATACGCGCTGCATTACCACTTGCGCGACGCGCATCAAATCAACGAAGATTACATCATGGACCGCACGGCGGCCGACGATGAAAGCGCAGAACTCGAAGAATTCCAGTGCCACATTTGTAAAAAAGTGCTCGCGTCGCGCGGCAACTTCGAACGCCACCTCGATTACCACAATTCGCTCACATGCGACTACTGCTCCGAGCGCTTCCGCAAAATGGAGTTCCTCGAAGCGCATCTGAAGCTGAACTGCGACCGGAAAAAATCCCTCGGAAACGCGACGGCGTTCAACAAAACGCTCAAATGCACGATCTGCTACAAGGCGTTCTCTCTGCAGATCAAACTAAACTGTCATTTGAAGACTAAGCACGAGCTCGAGCCCGAAGTGATAACGTTCACCCGGCAGAAAACGGTCGTTTGCGACTTTTGCTTCTCGGAATTCGCCGACGACGCCGCGATGCAGGTCCACAAAAACATTCACCTGCGCTTCTTGACGAACTACGGCTGCAAGTACTGCCCGCGCAAATTCAACACGGTCACCGCGTTTAAAAAGCACAAAAACCACCATTTGCAAAGGAATCACGTCGAAAATCCGCTGCGCTGCGACGATTGCGGCGAAACGTTTATTCCGTTTTATGAATACATGGCGCATTTGCGCGACGTACACGGCTCGGAACCCGACATGATGATCCAGCCGCAGGAAAGCCCGGTGGAAAAATGCCCAATCTGCTCCAAAGAATTCAACCACATGCAGAACCACCTGCGGTTCCACGAGAAGTGCCGCTGCACTAAGTGTCGCGAGTATTTCTTTTCGGCGAGCGCATTCAACGCGCACGTCTGCGACATCGACAGCGACGACGAAACCACACCCGAAACCCCCGCCGAGGAGTGCACCTACTGCTTCAAACCGTTCTCCCGCAACAAAGCGGCGCACCTCGCTAATCACGCAAAAGCGTCGTTCGTCGCATGCCGCATGTGCCCGCTGCGCTTCAAAAACAACGAAACGTTCCGGCAGCACGTCTACAAGCACACCAACCGCCGCAACTACGCAAAGACCCCGCTGCAGTGCCGCCACTGCCCGCAGCGCTTCACCAAGTACACGCATTACGTGAAGCACAACCGCATCGTTCACAACATCAAGGAGAGCCTGGCCTACCGGCCGGAGCTGCCGCACGAGAAGTGCGTCGTCTGCGATCGGGTCATGCCGAATCTCGCCAATCACTACCGCTACCACTTGACGTTACGGTGCGGTAAATGCGGCGTTTACATCCTATCGGGACGCTTATTCCAGACGCATACCTGCGATTCTTTACCCGACGACCCGGACATGTGGAGAAAGAGCGACGCCGATCTCGAGCAGATCATTAAAGAATTATCCGTGCGGGTTTACGAGAATTTCATCTGCTCCGATAAGCCGATGGAGCCCGACGAAGAATACGACCAAACTATCGAATCGGCCGATTGCGTTCTCGACGACAACACTCAGAATAATGCGGAATTCAAGCCGATTATTTCCGACACAGTATCTTTGAGACACATAAATGAAGATAGCGTTTTAGAAAATTCTCATAACGAGTTAAAAAACGCCGAAGGCGACACTTTGAACGATATACTGGATTCGGTGATGCGTATGAGCCAAGATAGTGAGTAGTATTTGTGATAATTACACTGCCATGTTTCGTTTGCATTCAACGAAACTACGACGCTTAGTGCCAAAGATATGGGCAAACGCAGGAAGTCTCATAACAGTTTAGTCCGGTAGAAATACTGTAAATTTCAACCAAAAAAGTGCAAGTCTAATTTTCTATTTTAATATAAATTAGTTTGGATAATGGAAATGGATTTTGTAATGATAAAATTAGTATTTTGGTTTTAATGTCACATGCCCAGAGTCATCAACCACAGTATACCGAGTTAGAACAGTAGGCGCACTACCGAGTGGCAAGGCGTTGAGGCATAAAATGCGAGGGAAGCAAGCAGAGATGCGTTTCGGCACACGCCTCTACTCATCGTTACGCGCGGGTTGGGTTATCAAATTTCTCGAATGTTTGAATATCTGCATCGGCGGAGTGGCGGCCATACGCTAATTTTGTTCAACGGCAGCACAATTTGTGGTAGCCCTTATCCTTGACGTCGCTCGCTTTGAGTTCAATTATGTTTTAAGAGAAGCTTCTGTCTGTATACTGTCCATCAGCGTTGTATAATTCCGTAATTATGTTATCGAAAATTGTAATTATGTTATCAAAAAAATGTAAGTACTGTAGGACCTCACTTATTTGAGGTAATGTAAACCGAGGGTACCTCCGATAAATAACATGGACTCTGATGTAAATCGAGGAGGAAACTACAGTAAATCGAGGGGGAAACTACGGTAATGGATAAATTAAATAAAAAAGTCAATGAAATAAAAGAATACATCTATTACATATTTAAAAGTAGTCAGTTAAAAATGGTATAAGATACATACATACATTATAAAATACAGTACTGCATAGTAAAATTGGAGCAGAGGAGCGACATTAGGGGGCAAAAACATGGCATGGCTGTGGTCTTTTCGACCTTGGATAGTGATCCTACTGTATATAATTTTGATTAACCAAGCAACATGTACAGTTATGCAAAAGGTATTCAAAACAATTTCCCATTTGAAGTATAGGAAAGTCTAAAAAGCCTATATGCTGAACTCGAATTTGTTAGAAAATAATATAGTAGCATATTTAATTGATCAATAAAGAAAATGGCTTTTGGGGGTTTTTTAAAATTTAAAAGCAGTGTTTCTACCAGACCTAGAGTGGCCCGATTCACTTTATACAATACAAAAAGGTCCCGAAGCCAAAGTTCTGTATTAGCTTATAAGACTATTAATCCTTTATTCGTTTTAAGTATTTCTAAGTCTTTTTGCATCTTTTTTGGTTGTGTTAATTGTTAAAAAAGGTGGTTTTCTCCTATGCCATAATTAATTCGTTAACCACTTTTTAGTATAAGTAATAAATGTTCGTATTGTAAGTTTTTGCATATATACGTTTTTGTCTTTGTAGCGCCGTTTATTGTATAGTAATGCGTGTTAGTAAACGAGCGACAGTAGCAAACTTTCCAATAAATGTAACCTTTATTAAAAAATAAACATTCACAAATTGATAAACATTACTTTTAATCCAACCGACAAATATAACGAGTTTTGGTGCAATTTTATGTATGTATAGATTTATTTTCGTTTCGTTTTAACTACGGTCCACCCGTCGTCGTCTTCCATGGGCTCACCGCGGCGCTCCAAGAGCGCAGGGTTCACGCTGACGACGTCGTCTTCGCTGCTCGAATCGCTGTCAAAGTCGCTGTCGTCGTCGTCGTCATCCTCATTGTTTTGACCCCTGATATTCGCATTTCGAGGCCCTGTCTGGCACAGCCATATATCGCACGGTTTCATACGGGACAGTTCATCTTCGACTGCGGATATGCTACCGTCGTTGATTAGCTTTATGTACCGCACCAAAAGTGTTGCAATTTCTGTAAAGAATAACGATAGATAAGGTGCAAAAGAAGGAAATATGGGAATATTTTATTTATCATGGCAATTTAGAGCGGTTTGCAACAAGCGTAACACGAACGTAGATAATATTTATAAACAAGGATTTTTTTAAACTTAAAAATTTATAAACCCACAGCAAGTTGTGTCTCACACTTATGTGTGATTATCAGTCCCATAAAAAACAATATTCAACCGAAAACACAAAAAAATAAAATATTTAAATTATTAGATAATAAATTACAACTTATCCTATGCTTAATAATATTTTATATTACAGTCTGGCAAAAAAGAGTAGACAAAAAATCGACGTGGGAAAAGAATATTTTGGTTTAGCAACACCAACCCTTATGTCAAAAAATGCCGCGTTTTAGCGGAGTTCGCGGGATTGCAGTATATTCGTCGTTTTCCATGTTCTTTTGCGTAAGAACAAATAAAGTACAATAATAATATCAAATATAAATAAAAGTTCCAACAATTGTAAAAAAATAAAACAGTAAGTAATAGTAACAGTGAGCTAGTTAAATAGAGCTAGATAGTGGATAGTTCTTGGCGGATATCATAATGATACTTTCAATAAGGGCGCTCAAGTTTTAAATATAAATAAAACAAGTTGTATAATCTGGAGGTTGTCTGGAAGGTCAATCAATAGCATTATTTTTATTATATTTATTATTTATTCCGTAGCCGGAGATTGGGGAGGGGGTCGCCCTCGCAGCCAATACGCTGCTGTCGGTGCCGCTGGATCTCGTACTCCATTCACGATTCGCTTCCATTCTTGACGATTTTTTGCCACGTCTCGAGCATCCCTAGCCGACAATCGTTGATTTTTAAGGTCGTCTTTGATGGTATTGATTATGAATATCACATCAATAGCATTGATTATGGGATGTGATATCAGGTAACTGGCCAATACGCCTTTGTTGTGGAGTTCATTCTGGAGGTCCGATTTTTAAAGACTCTGGCTCGACATCATCGACACAGATGATGCTGGCCTTTAACCTTTAGGAAGCTAGCCGTGGGAATGAAATTCCCAACGGCATGTTTTCAACCCTCGAAAATTTATTTGTATGGGGCGTTAGTACTGATATACTAATGTATAATGGTGGCTATGCATTTGGTCTATGCATCTCCGCAGTGGAATATGCCGCTCCAGTATGGAGTACATCAACACACGCGAAAATGGTCGATACTGCTGTGAACGATGCTGCAAGAATTGTCTTCGGCTGCCTCAAACCTACTCCCGTCGAGAAACTTTCTCCTATCATCGGCATCGTCCCCCCTGCAATACGTCGCAATGTCATGGCTGTTTCAGAACGCCTAAAGGTGACAGATGACCCAAGACACCCACTTCACGGACAGGAGTCACACCACAATTGTTTCAAATCGCGTGACTCATTCATGAGCCAAACAGATCCGCTCCATGGGAGTCAATCATCGAATGGCATAACTCAATGGAGGGCTTCACTCGGCGAGGATGTTAAGGAAGAGATAACACCGGGATCCCATGTCCCCTATAACACCTAGTGTAGTCTGAACAGACTGAAGGTGGGTGTGACAAGATGCCGAGCCAATCTCGTCCGCTGGGGCCTACACAAAGAACCCAATATGCAATTGCAGAGCGCTGCAGGATGTAGACCACATCCTGTTCGCAACTGATAACCCCCATCACACACCAGGACCTACAAGAGGCAAACGATAAGGCCTCAGGCCGCATATTTTTGGAGAGACATGTCCTAAAAAAGCCCGGACACGTTAAAAAAAAACAAAAGCTTTAGATTTTAGCCTTAGAGCTAGCAGTGCCGTGATGAGACATCAACGTACCACGAAAATCTTAAGCACGCTAAGTCCCGGGTTCACGATAGAAAGTGAACTGAGATGGCAACCCATTTGGACAACTAGGGTTGTCGACTACAGCGGGCGAGCCCGTCACCTCAGGAAGTTTTAACGATTAGTCGTTCTATCTCCCTGGAGTGAGCGCATAAGACTTGAGGGCAAAACAGTCCACCATCTAGCTACGCCACAAGCCCGTAAGAGGCCAACAGCTTAACCGCGAGATAGCCAGGAGTGTTACCCGGCGGGCTTACACTCACGCCTTTACTTCCAATTGTGACCAGATTACTCCAGTCTCTCGATTGGTTACGAGTTCGAGGTCGCTTGCGCGGTCCTCTCCCTTACGAAGCGGTGAGACGGTGTTTACCGAATCTATCGCGGACCACAGCGTCCTTTGCCCGGCTGTTCACCCAGGATCGGATAGCCGATGGTCGTTTCAAGAGCAGTCGCCGTAAGGTCCGCAACCAGCCCCGCTCTATAGGAAACAGTACTGCTTCCAGACTCCCCCGACTGTTAGTCAGAGTGCACAGCGGACAGTGCACCAACTGCCCAGTTCCACCCGAGGCGTTTCCCGAATCTGCAAACTTCTGATCTCGACCGCCTCCGACTGCAGTTTACAGCCGTGGCACAGCAGCTGGCCGGTCGCCGCAACCAATAAAAGCACGGGAGCGACTTTCGAGGCGACTCGCAAGGCAACCACACGTCGTGCAAAAAAATTTGAGAAGGCATTTGGGATTTATTGAAAGACGAATATTCCATTCGGGAGTTGAAGGAAAAACAGTTGGAGGAAATAGTAAAATGAAGACTTCCAGATGAAGAATAAAACCTTAGCTAATTTACTTAAATATTTCATTGATATTTTAATGAATTCTGCGCATCTGCCAAGATAATTGACCCTCAGTCATTATTTAAATGTAAAATATGAAATAAATACAATGATGGTCTCCCCCAGCCTTATTGCCTATGTTTTCGCCGAGAACCGAATTTCCGTAGACCAGGTGCAATCTCAGTCGGAGCCTAATGAGCCTTATTCATTACTGGCGACGATATCACCAGTAAAGAGGTGAAAGTACATTCAATGGCGGCAAATAGGCGAAAATACTATAAGTATACCACTGGGCCTGAAGAAATAGTAAATAGCAAATTGCAACAAACATTAAAATCAAACATAGGCTCTGCACGGAGGGCAGCGCGGGTACCAGGAAATTGGCCCTTTTATTTATTTAAGAATTAATTACTATAAAACATTGATTAGCTTACAAAAATAACAGGAACCGAATGGCAAAACCTTAACCTTTTGCTTACTTGTTTCTGTCACCCAACTGGGACTAGCCCGTTCTAGGGTGGACAGGACTCCAATATTGCAATCAAGTTTGCTTGATTGCTTGGTTGCTTACAAATGTACAAGTTTTAGTAAAAAACTAATGACACTAAATTGCCCTAAAATGTGGTCTTCAGAATAAAATAAATAATAATAATAATAATATTAAAAAATATAATAAATAAAATGCAATTCCATTATTAAATTGGCAATAAATATAATATAAAATTCGATTAAATAATATAAATAAGTTATATGTGAGAAAAGAAAGAAACAGTCATTAATATTTAATATTATGTTAAGTAATATGGGATTTAATATAAAAATACCTAGTCTAAAAGTATAATTCATTGTCAAAGTCAAATAATTTTTGGTAGTTAGTTCAATATTAAAAAATACTTAACATATAAGTTTAAAAATATGTTAATAATTTGTGCACCTAAGTTTTATTATACTATTATTTCTAACATTTGATGTATGGTTAGTCTGTCATGATTCGATAACCATTTCTTTAATTTATTTTTGAATTCCCTAAATGTGAAATTCATTTTTATTTCCATATTGATCAGATTGTAAAATCTCGGCGCAATGAAAGAGTTAATGTCTTTGACCAAATGATGTTTTCCTTCTGGGTATTATTAACGCTATTTTCTAAAACTTGTCTCGTTGGTCGCCGGTTCTGAATTATTCCTAAATTTGAGTTATTGTCCAAAAATAGCCTTAAGAGGGAAGGTTTTAGAAAAAGTTGCCTACAATCAAGAACTTTAGCTTCCTTATAAAGTTCATTAGTGGGATGGCGATATGGTCTACGTAGAATAATTTTTAATATAAATTTCTGCGCAACTTGCAATGGCTCTAGCAGGGTTTTACCACATCCACCCCATCCAATTATGCCGTAAGTAATAAGCGATTCACATAAAGCATAATAAACAGTTTTTAGTGTTTTGGAATCCAGAATATTCCTCAGTTCTTTGAAAACATATCCAAGGATTCGCACTTTCGTAGCCACGTTATGTATATGAGAATCCCAACGGAGAAAGCAATCTAGAGTGATGTATATGAGAATCCCAACGGAGAAAGCAATCTAGCTGTCTACCTTAAATTGGTATATATTAGGTATTGCTACCAGTTGATGATTTTCTAACATCACCGACTATTCACCACACTGATTCCGAAACTGCAATAATCTTTATTCGATCTCAATAAATAAGGGAGTTGTAAGCATTTAAACAAGCGCCAAACTTAGGCTAAGATTAGGTTAGGTTAGGTTCTCTGTTTTGGTACGTAAATTTAAATTTAAAATATTGCGTGTCCGACGTCATTTCCTATCAGATTTAGCATTAAAATGATCGAATGTAGAAGTTTTTTTTGAGCTATGAAAAAGGTAGCAATACCTAATGAATGCCCAAATTGCTAAGTCCTACATTTCATACCTCTTTGTGAATCGTCCTCGCATATCGTATCGAATTCTTCATTGAGGATTTCATCCATTATATCGACCAGCTCGTATGCATCGACGTTTTGGTTTTCGCAGCAGTAATGCGCCAAGTAATCAACCAATTCAATAGCGATCTGTTTGCAGAAAAATGCGAAAATTCAGAATCTGAAAGCTTATAAATATACGTAAATAGACGATAGCAAAATTCTTCGGGTTTTCACCTGTTTACTCATTGGGCCGCCCATGCCATGTTCGACGGCTAACCTTAAAGCGGTCCAGTTGTTTAAAATCGCCTGTACTACGGGCCGAAATACATTTACAGAAGGACTCTCCGGCATTTTAAAGTTAATCGCGGTAAATAAATTAATAAAACGGCGGTGAAACAAACGCAAAACGGACAGACAGAGTGAGCGACGTCCCGCTTATTTCGCGACGCGTTAAACGTCAGAATCTATAGAGTGGCGCCATCTATCGGTTTAAGAGGAACCACGTCACTTACCGGCTTTAACTCAAACTGCTTCTACTTTTATCTTATAGATGGCGCTGTTAATTTAATAATATCGAAATGCTGTTTACGGCAAAATTTCAATAATTTTATCTATTGACGTTATTCTATTTCATTTCAATAGGTACTTAATTTGTTATAAGCTTCTCCTCGTAGCTTTCATATTCAAATTGTGAATTAAAATGCGGCTGCTGCTGCCATCTACTGCTCAGGGTCAGACTTTCTCCAGGGAGGAGTTCTTTCCCCCAGAGGCCCCAAGGAAGAGTCCTTTCTCCTCTTCTCTTCTTTATATTTATCAGCCCTATTACGTAGAAATCGAGGGCAACGTCATTGGGTATTCTAAAGTCGTGAAGAATCTAGGCATACTCGTGGACGAGACTCTTTCTTGGCAAGCACAAATCAATGAAGTAAGCAGGCGAATCTATAATGGCTTTCATAGCCTTCGACGGTTGCAGAGATTCCTCCCTGTAAGCACTAAGTAGACCATAGCTCAAAGTCTGCTACTGCCGTTGCTAGACTATGCCGATGTCGCATATCTGGACTAACCGAGACCAAACTGGACAAGCTTGAGCGTCTGTAGAACGTTTGCATAAGGTACATATTCATTCTGCGAAAGTTTGAACATGTTTCCGATTACCGAGTAAAATTGCAATGGCTTTAGATACGGGACCGGAGAAATTTGCATATATTTTCACTACTATATAATGTCCTACACAATCCTACATCTCCCTCCTACCTCAACGAGGCTTTAACCGACTTAGGAAGTCATGGTCTCCCACTTCGTTCAAGTCAGAATAATACTCTACGTATCCCAAAACACAATACCAATTATTTTTCCTACTCCTTCTCCATACATGCAGCTTAACTGTGGAATCAGCTTCCTCCAACTATTAGAGGCGCTAGCTCGCTATACACCTGCAATCATTGAAAAATCACTTCCTTTCGCAATAAATATAAACCATTCATTTTAACCTTTTCGTTATCCCTTCCCTTTCCTTACCTACCTTGTTTTGGCAGTTTAATTTATAGTTTAATATATGTGTATACATGGATGGTATATATGAAAATTAATTTATTTAGGTATATGCTTTTGGCTTTAGATGCGTTACAATGCATAATATTTGCTATAATTTAAAATTTCGTTTTATATTTTATTGTATCTTATTGTAATTTGATTTTCGCTACCCTTATTCACGTCAGCATGTTGGTTGACTGGAAGATATTGTTACGTAGCAATAAGTCCGCCACTGTACCCTCTTTTAATTGTGCAATAAAGAGATTTTTCATTCATTTCATTTCATTTCCTTGATGGACCGAAATCACTTTAATTGAAATAGTGGAGTCGAAACCCTGTCTTTGGGATAAAACCAAAGAAGAAAGTAAAAATAAAATATTAAGGGACAAATGTTGGATTGAAATCTGTACATATTTAGAAGATAGATATGTAGAATTGAACGACGAGGATAAAAAAAAACGAGTGAGTAATGTTATTGTTTATTATAATCAATTATGTTTATACATTGTTTATTATGATTCTTAGGTAATAAGTAATGCCTGATTTTTATATACAAAGTCTGAAGTCAGCTGGGTGAATTAAATTTTTGGTAATTGCCACGGCAGTTGTCCTTCCTGACTTACAAAGTAGTTTGCAAAACACGTGCGTACCTACTCCTTGTCCTGTTTTATGTGTCGACTGTGTTTTATCCATCAAATTTTGTAATCGAGAGCCGCTCGCGATCATTAAGTCTTCGTTTCGATGACCATCTCTTATGCGTACTATGTTATGTAAAATCACACAAGCTTTTACTATATTTTTCGAAAAAACCTTGGACACATTTATAGGTCGGTGGAAAATTCTCCACTTGTTGCTAAATATTCCAAAGGCACATTCTACATACCTCCGTGCTCTGTGTAGTCTATAATTAAAGACACGTTGTTTGACACTCAAATTGTGATTTGAAAAATCCTTTAAAATATGCTCGTTGATAGCAAAGGCATTATCGCCAATAAATATATACGGTACTTTCAAACCATCTGGTGCTATAGGTTTGGCATCAGGAATATTTAATTCACCCCGTTCCAATCTTTTGTAAAACTCTGTATCTTTTAGAATTGATGAATCACAGTCCTTTCCATATGCACCAATATCGACAAACAAAAATTTGTAATCTGCATCCACAATTGCCAAAAGAACTATCGAGTAGTACTGTTTGTAATTATAATTCATTGAACCCGAGTGAGGGAAGCTTTCAATTCTAATGTGCTTTCCATCTATAGCACCGAGGCACATAGGGAAATTAGCTTTCTTTTCAAATTCTCGTGCAATGTTTTCCCAATCACTCTGTATCATTTCTTTGAGATATTTGGAATGGAACGTGTCCCATATTTTTCTGCATACATCGTTTACAATTATACTCAATGTAGAACGTCCAATCCTAAAATTATAAGACATTTCTGTTATCGTGCAGCCAGTAGCCAAGTACCTAAAACCAAAAATTTCAGTATTATATTTTTAACATTGTATTTATCATTTTTCCTCAGGAGACATTATAATGACTAAATGGGAAAATGTTCGAGATGCATTTATGCGCTCATTAAGAACAAAAAGTGGGCAAGCAGCGACAAAAAGCTATATATACGGCGAACATTTGCAATTTCTATTGAAGGTGGCACAAAAAGATACAACATACTCTAATTTTAGACCAAATGAATTAACACTGCATAATGAACTGTCATCCGACTCAGAAATACTAGGATCATCGGCTCCATCTGGCTCAGCTAAGAAACAGATTAGATCGATGTCACTGTCATCGCCAGCGCTAACTGCATCCGACTCAGAAAAACCTGGGCCATCGCAACCTGGTCTATCTCTCCCAGCTAAGAAAGTTTGCAGATCGAAGCGAGAATTAAATAACCTAGAGGAAGAAATTTTATCAGAACTGAAAAAAAGCCAAGCTGCAGGCCAATCTACTGTTCGAAGTGACCATGAAACACTGCTGTTATCCTTCTTGCCATACATAGGTACGGGATTTGAATGAGACGGAAATGATGGACTTTCAAATGGAAACACTGACCACAATAAGAAAAATAAAACAAAAACGAGTTCTTAACACAATATTATATCCTGGTCCAGCACGTTCCTTTGTACGCATTCGTTCACCTTCAGGCCAAAACGTACAATCTACTATTGCACATCACTCGCCTTCACCTGTGCTTCCTGCGACTAAGTACACTAACCGCTACCGAAAACCTTGCTAGTGACTATACAAGCCCCTACCAAAGTCCTGAACAGACAACTAATATCAATCACCCATCGCCACTTGCCAATGCGAGTGGCTGCACTAGCCCCTATCAGCATCCTGATCAAGAACGAGAACAGAACATATACCAAACACTGTTCGATAACTGTGGGGTTGATGATCAATCATAAATGTTTTTTTTTTCAATAAATAGTACCTATGCATATCTTGTTTTTTGTCTTCCTATAAACTCCCTTCCTTATCAGACCTCATGAATGATTATTTTAGCTCCTTAATATAATATTACATAATATAGAATGCTACGAAACTCACCTTAATGTCACTGCTAGCATTTCTTCGGGTGGTATTGCCATTCTGAAGTTAGTGTCTTGTTTCCGAATGTTTTCGATCAGGTTCATTAGTAAATAATCAAAGGTGTATTTACTCATACGGAAATAATTAAAAAACATATCCGGGTCATCAGTTAGTTTTTCAAATAGGTTGTAATACACGCCATCTAAATATCTCACTTTAATAATTGGGTGCACCCAAAACCGTTTCATTACACTTCTTTTTTTGCGTCTTAAATACAATAAATACAACAAATACAATTTATTATACCCTGCCATCGCTCTTGCCCTCGTCCTACTGTAAGTATAAAGCTGCCGTGTCGGGTCGGCGCGTGTCGGTGCCGGTCAATGAAGAATGTACCTGTCGGCGTCGTGTCGTTGAGTACTGTCGGTGCCGGTGTCGGGTCGGAGCCGGGTCGGCCAATGAAGAAGCGCCCAATGAATAGTGAGTCGACATTTGGTGCCGAAACCAGGGAACAGTAAATCTGTGAGTAGTGCTACTGATAAATAGTGACTACAAACAGTGTTGCCAACAGAGTAAAAATAGTGTTAGTGATAAACGGTGACCACGCGATAGTTCAAGTCTAAAGGACTTAGTTGAATTTGCGTAACAAAAAGGACTTTGTTAAAATTTGCGGAAAAAAGGACGTAGTGAAATTTCGTGATTAAAACAAAAACACTTGTAAAATTTCGTGGCTACCGGACTTGTAATTATTTTATGATCAGAATCACGTAGGGTGCAAAAAATTGGAAATATTAATTTTAAATCAAGAGGACAAGTTAAATCATTTGGAAAGGGCTTTCTAAAATTACAAAAAATCACCGAAAGATCGCATAACAGTGGATTACATTGAAGCGAGGTTAGAAAGTTTGGAAAAATTAAATGCCACTTTTGTATCGACACATTCTAGTATTTTGGAAACGGTACAGACGGCCAAAAAAGACACTATTGCCTATTTCACGGAGGATATATATTCACAATTTGAGGAAGCATACATAGAGTACAAAACTAAATTAAAGGATCATTTAAGATCAAGAACGTCACGCGACCAGACCACGGCTGAAGGAAAAACGCATCATGCTTCGCCGTGCGAAGTCAAGCTTCCGCAAATACACCTACCCACATTTTCCGGTGGTTACGAAGAATGGCAAACTTTCTATGATTTATTTCGCTCGCTGATCCATAATAACGTAAATTTAACGCCCATCCAAAAGCTTCACTATCTAAAAGGGTCTAACCGGTGAACCTGAAAATCTACTTAGGACATTAGCTACGACTGATTCGAATTATGACGAAGCATGGAAGCAGTTAACGCGCCGTTACCAGAATAAAAGATATAACTGTAACGAAATTATGAAGCGGTTATTTTCTCAAAAATCACTAACACATGATTCATCCAATGGGGTGAAACAGTTACTAGACACGACAAACTCCTGTTTAAAATCATTGAGCAACATTGGAGTAAAAGTAACAGACTGGGACGTCATCATCAATCACTTGGTGTTGTCTAAATTAGACAATGAATCGAGACGACTATGGGAAATTCAGAACTGTCAATTAGAAACCGATGAACTGCCATCTTGGGAACATTTAACAAATTTCCTTGAGTCCAGATTTCGTACTTTAGAAATGATCGATGGAAGCCGGAATGTTTACAACAATAAAAGTACTTTCAAACCCATCTGCAAACAGAAATCATTCCATTCGACCATCTCAGAAGAGAAGAGGGGATCAAGCAGCAATTGTAAATTATGCTCAGGACAACATTTATTATTTCAATGCAAGCAGTTCGGAAAGCAGAGCCCTAAAGAAAGATACGAGTACATCCAGTCGCAGAATCTTTGTTACAATTGCTTAGCGCCTACTCACCTTGTAAGACAGTGCCATCAAACCACAAGCTGTCGACGATGTGGCAGACGGCATCACACACTGCTTCATATTGACAAGGTTTATGACTCCAACAACCTTGCGAATAAGAAGGCTGAAACCATTCAAGGACAAGCATCCAATCAATCAGAAGTAGAAAAGAAGGTTTTTACACATTTTGCAAAGCACGAAAGCGAAGTTAAAGTTTTACTGGCTACATCAATCGCCAAGGCCAAATCAACAAATGGTTACTCACAATTGATCAGACTCCTGATTGACCAAGGTTCAGAAGCATCTTTCGTAACGGAAGCTACGGTACAATCACTAGGCCTCCGACGTTCATTAGTTAATGGATTCGTATCAGGCGTTGGAGATGGACAAACAAAAATCAAGCACATGGTTCAACTAAGTTTAGAATCATTGCAAAATCCAGAGTTCTCTGTCCATGTGAATGCCTACGTTTTAAGTAATTTAACAACATTATTACCGTCAGCTAAAACAAACATTATCAACTGGCCTGACATTCAAAGCTTACCTTTAGCTGATCCAGAATATGGCTCACCTGCTAAAATAGACATGATACTGGGTGCTGATATTCACAGTGAAATAATAAAAGAAGGATTAATCAGACATCCAAGTAAACAAGGGCCCGTCGCTCAAAATACTCACTTCGGATGGGTCTTGTCAGGGCGAGTAAATCAAGAGTTGCAATCGACTCCTCGAGTCATCAGTCTGCACCTACAAGTTAAAGGTGATCAACTTCTACAATTATTTTGGGAGATAGAACGAGAGCTAGATGAAATTAAGAAACCTCTAACAAAAGAGGAAGTAAAGTGCGAAGAGCTCTATGAGCAAACAACAATCAGACACTGATGGACGTTATGTAGTGCGTTTGCCGTTCGAGAGTTCAAGTCCGGAGTGTCTGAGAGGAAAGTCGCAAGAAATAGCAAAAGGAAGATTTATGTCATTAGAAAAGAAATTAATGAAAAATCCTAGAATGTATGAAGAATATAGAAAAGCGATAGATGATTATATAGTACAACATCACATGAAAGAAATTACAAGTATTGAAGACATACAAAATAAAGAATGCATGTACTTACCTCACCATCCTGTAATTCGCGAAGATAAAGAAACCACGAAGCTCCGGATCGTCTTTGATGCATCCTGCAGAGGTGTTAATAACGTATCTCTAAACGATAACTTACTTGTCGGGCCGAAGCTTCAACAAGATCTGCGTCACATCCTGATGAGATGGCGCCTACATACTATTTGCATAGTAGCAGATTTAAAGCAAATGTACCGCCAGGTGCTTGTCCATGAGGATGATACTTTCGTCCAGAGAATCCTATGGAGATCGAGTCCTGAGATGCCTATCCAGCACTTCAAGCTACTACGACTGACCTTCGGGACGTCCTGTGCTCCTTACTTAGCGGTGAAAACTCTTCAGCAGCCAGCGAAAGATGAACAATCCAAGTACCCTGTAGCAGCTAAAATAACGCTAGAAGACTATTATATTGATGATGTACTTACGGGCTGTGAAACTACGGATGAAGCCATGGAAATCTACAACCAGATGACTAATTTGTCGAGCGCTGGTGGATTCACCTTGCAAAAATGGAACTCTAATTCTGATGCCCTTCTAGACTATATCACAATTAGCCTATGTAGCAGCTGTATATCTAAAATCAGTAGATAAAGATGGTCAAGTGTCAGTCAATTTGGTGTCAGCGAAGACTAAGGTTTCTCCAATCGGCAAAGAGCTGTCCATTCCTCGACTTGAGCTATGCGCTGCTCTGCTTGCTGCGAAATTGATTTACGAGACATCACAAATCATGAAAATCCCTAAAGAAAACCTATACGCCTGGTCTGATTCAACGGTGGTGCTCGCTTGGATCGATGGTGAACCTAGTAGATGGACTACCTTTGTCAGCAATCGCGTATCAGAAATTTTGACCATGTTGAATAAAGATCGATGGAGCCATGTTAACACAAACGACAATCCAGCAGATGTTGCATCAAGAGGAATGCGGGTATCACGACTCCTCGACAGTTCATTGTGGTGGCACGGTCCAGAGTGGTTAAAAGAAAATACTAGTCAAGGTAGACAAACTAAAGGAGAATTTACAACACGGGAAGAAGTGAGGGCGATTAAAATTTTTGTTGCAGTAAAATCAAGTCGCGAAGAAGATCAAATGTTTACCAAATTTTCGACCTTATCCAAAACACTAAATATACTAGCCATATGTAAAAGAATGTCAACGAAAGAAAGAAAGAAGTTTGTAACAGTGCAAGAGAAAGACGTCATTCTTCAGAGTTGTATCAAACACAGCCAAGGTGTCTATTTTGAAGAAGAGATTAAAACAATTAAAAATCAAGGATGCGTCTCTAAGAAACACTACCTTCACACTCTTTGCCCGTTTCTAGACGAGAATGGAATTCTAAGAGTCGGTGGTCGCATTAATCATGCTCAAGTGGACTATGATAAACGGCATCCAATTATCATGCCTAGTGAGAGCCATATTACCTACTTGATAATTGCGGACGCTCACATGAAGACATTGCATGGAGGGCCACAAATTATGCTAAATCTTTTACGTTCAAAGTACTGGATAATCCGTGCCAGAAACCTGGTTAAGAAGTGCTACAGGAAGTGAACTACGTGCATAAGGTACTCGAGACAAGATAATAACCAGTATATGGGTCAACTTCCTAAAACACGAGTAACACCATCTCGATCATTTCAATCAACCGGTGTAGACTTCACCGGCCATATCAATTTAAGAATGACCCATGGTCGAGGGTCGAGGTCATACAAGGGATATATATGCGTTTTCGTGTGTATGATAACCAAAGCTATCCACTTAGAAGCCGTGTCCGACTTAACCGCGAAAGGTTTCATAGCGGCTTTCCGTCGTTTCGTATCCCGGCGCGGTCATTGTAAGGACTCATACAGTGATAATGCTACAAATTTTGTTGGAGCAGATAAGGAGCTACGTAAGATGATGGTTGATGCCCAATCTCAGTTGGCAGATGTTATCAGCCGACAACTAGCCAGTGCAACTTGGCATTTTATTCCGCCCCACGCTCCAAACTTTGGTGGCCTGTGGGAGGCAGGAGTTCGATGCGTGAAGTCTCATCTTATACGAGTGGTGGGTGATTCGAAGCTAACATTTGAAGAACTGTCTACAGTACTGACACAGATCGAGGCGTGCCTAAATTCACGCCCCCTTTCATACTTAAGTGAAAATCCTGAGGACCCACTTCCGCTCACCCCGGTCACTTTCTCATAGGAGAGCCATTGATAGTAGTACCAGAGGAGAACTACTCGAACGCATCTATAACTGGGCTACAAAGATGGAAGGTCTGTCAGAAGATGATAAACCACTTTTGGAGAAGATGGTCAGAAGAATATTTGGTGACATTAAACCAAAGACACAATTGGTTTACGAAACGAGGGGAACCTGAGATAAATGACGTCGTGATAATCAGGGATCACAATCAACCTCCAGCGAAATGGTTACTGGGAAAAGTAATTGAGAAACATCCCGGCGCAGACAATATTACCAGAGTAGTGTCTATTAAAACCAAAACCGGTGTTTGTAAACGCCCTTGTAATAAGTTATGTTATCTCTCAAAAGCTTAGTTTTTTTAAATTTTCTTTATATATGTAATCGAAAGACAATCAGTCTAATTTCCTGCTCATTTAGTTTAAAATTCGTTAGTATCACGCCTCATGGTGGGCGGTTCAACTTTGTGTTAAAGTATTATGTTTGTAAAAGCACTACGTCCTTTTGGTGGGCGGGATGTGTAGAACAGCCATTGCGGCAGAAAAAATATAATGTCAATGTAGGTAGTTTCAATTCCGAGAGATGGCGTTGAACGCAATTTAACTCGCGGTGTCGCAGCGTCGATCTGAAAGTACATAGGTATTTTGGGAATTGGAAATAAATTGAGTCATACCTACCAGCACAGAGCAATACGTTATAGCGGAATATGAAACGAACGATCGTCGATAAATACTACCTGTCGAACTTATACTCGCCCGAATAAATTCGAACATATTTCGTGCAATGTAAGATTCCGATGCTTTGACCTTGGCGGGCAGTTTTAATGCGAAAAAAGGCTAATCGGTCATTTCACTTTCCACTCTAGCGTATTGCCCTGTCTTGTTCACACAGACTCATTTCCGATTTTAGTTCACGAAGAAACGCAATCGAGCCCAATCTTGTACATAATCTTCTTTTGTCGTCTGATCCGAAGATCACGGGCTTTAGACATCGAATGGTAGAACAGAACATTATGGTATCATTATGGAACATTATGGTAGCTTCTGCTGTATATTCCGACAGAACCGAAGTTCGAGTATATCGACATAGATAATTTACAACTTGGTCATAGTTATATTGAATGAGTTTGTTAGTAATAATGTAGTGGTTAATATTTATCATCTAAGAATATTTTGTATTTAACCTAATCTAAGTAGTTTGTTAGTTTTAGGTTATTATTTGTCTTATTACGTAGTTTTACTTACTATTCTGTGTAAAATTTAGCTTTCATTAGCTTAATATATTAAAGAAATATGGTTTGAAATCATCGATATTATATTATGATCCCCTTGATGGGCCAGTCGCGCTCGAAAATAACCCCTTCAAAACCACTACGTAGTAGCATTGATTTTATATTACACTATAAAATCAATGGTAGTAGCATTGATTTTTTAGTAAAATCAATGGTAGTAATTTGGTCGCAGTCCGCTGGAAGACAGCCGACCGTTTCTGGTGTAAGAGCTGCCACGAAGAATATCGGCGCGCTATTCTCTCGCATACTGTTCAATTTATTGCTCTCTTTGTCGCATGATTCACGAGCAAAGGGTAGTGGAGCCAACTTATTTGTATGTGAGGGCATATCTAGTTAATATATTGATGTTTGAAATACGTGTTTTTTATCATTTTTCCGAGCTATTTATCTGGCAAGGTGGCATTTTTGTATTTTTTTTAATATGCAGAATGATAGTAGAGGAGACAAGGATTAAGATAAAAAAGGTTTCGAAGCGGGGTATATCATGAGAAAGCAGACAGTTTTTTTTGATCAGCCCCATACAAAAAATCTGAAAATATTTTTTTATGCCAAAAGTATAAAGTTTAGGAAAAAACACGTCGGTCGACTGTTGTCAAGAATAATAAGGTCTATCCATCGCTATAAATAAAACAGCAAAAAAAACGTTGATCCTAAGTCCGCCAAAGTGCCGTTTCGACCCACCGTGCGGCGTCGCGCGTTTGATACCGCACGTTCGAAATTCTTCATTGCGTTGAGTCACTCGTTCGAATACGGTGAATTTAATGGCGACGCGCGTTTGCAATTCGATTTTTAATTGAATGAGACATCCTTGGCTAATTTGGCGGGAAAGTATTGGGGTGACAAACGATTTTTATTAAAGCTCTCATAAGCTTAAGCTTTTTTTATTTGCAAATTTAAACGCAAATCCTACCGTTATTTATTTTACAACTTACTTTTCATAACGTTGTTAGTAGGTATATTGCACACTAAATGGCGCTTTCCATTATGGAAACATTAGATTTCGCCATCTACCGGTTGAAAGTTAAACTTCTTTTACATTCATATTGTTATACAATCGGGCGATAGAGGGCGTTTCCGTGGTTTATATTTTCCCCTCTTCTCCTTTTACTTCTCCTTTTTCTGAAAAGAGTCAACATTGATTTTATAATCAATGCAGTCAGGTTTCCAGAAATTTCAATAATTTTTTTCGTTAAAATATTTTTTATAGATTTTTCGATATGATATTAAAGCGGACGTATCCCGTACGATTGTATAGGCAGGGCGGGTTTAAAGGAATAAACTTTTTTTACGTCATTGATATATTGCACACAAGATGACGTGTTCCGTCACGATAACATAGATTTCGCCATCTACCGGTTGAAAGTTGAACTTCTTTTTACGTTCATGTTGTTCTGCGATTGGGCGTTAGAGGGCGCTCTCTATTTATTTTTATCGTAAATCAACTTTGATATTATGATTCCAGCATAGCCGTAGTTTCATTTTATCACCCGTCGCGTCGTCCTTTTGCGAATATCTCTGAAACTGGCTGTTACAAATGAAGGTAGGCGTTGCTTTGTGTGTCTGTTTGAAATTTGCGGACAAAGTTAGTCGTTTGCGGAGCTGTCCGCTTGTAGCTGTTCAGGATAAGCTGAAGTAATTGGGTCAGTCAGTACAGTCGCTTCGTAATGAGAAGCAGGTAGATTTCTCAAACGCCTTTCTCATTCATCTGCTCTGTGTTTTGCTTTGTGGAGGTGATTTTACGATTACAGTAGTTTCGTATGCATGATTTGTGGTCAGTTTTGATTTTGGTGAGTCACCGTTTCGAAAGGTTGAATCTGCATTTTCCGCACGCTAGTTTTATTGTTAATTCTTCACAACTCCGAACATGCGTGATGACGTCACGTGGCGCCATGCTGCGTTCAATTTTCCGCGCCCATAAATTGACAGCCATAATAAAAGTGGAGGGAACGGGGGAAGGGGGGGAGGGGGGGGGGGGGGGGGACACGCAACCCACAAAATGCGAAGTGTCAAATTCGGAAACAACCGACAATTAAAATGCTAATTCTTCAACACAGTGGGGTGGACAAGTTTAATCGACTGTTTTTTGTTTATTTATTAATAAAAGAGCCTACTCGTTAGATACCAGTCAAAAGTGTTATTTTTACCCTTAGATCTTATAAATTACTCGACACTTCTTGCATTTTACCTTATTTTATTTCTCTTTTTTTCTTGGTTTGCAAATTGTCTTAAATCCCCAATAATCATACAATTTCACAAGGTCTGTTTTGCCAAACCTTACAAAACTAAAACGTCATAAGCGCTAAAACAGACCTTCGACCGCAGCGTTGTCAAACGGAAAATACCTACCCTACATGTACGCCCAAGAATTTTGAAATGACAATTCAACGTCGGCGACAGGAAGAAGCAGCTTGTGCGTATCATGACCGAATAAGGGGTCCGACACACTAGGCCTACGTACGCAACGTATGCAACGCATGGTGACATCTGACACTTGAATTCAGCTGGAAGCAGACACACAACGTTGCATAGGATAAGTGTGTCTGCTTTCATTCAAATACAAGGGCTAAATGTCATATTTCGTTGCGTACGTTACGTACGTCGGACCAGTGTGCCGGACCTCTTACGGTGCCGGCATACTGGTCCCATGTATGCAACGACAGATGATACATATATAAAAGACGATAACAGTATATTGCTGCCAATTACAATAATACCATTTTGTTTAGCCCAGCGTGAATTTATTCATAATAGAGGTAGCCAAACTAACCTCGTGGCGCGTAGCATGGGTGTACAGCTGCAGGTCATTTTCAGCATGGAGATCATTTGGCAGTCAGGCCCTTAGCTATTGGGTTGATGAATAGAGAAAAAAGTAGGGACGGCAATGTTGCTCCTTGTGGAACACCTGCAATGACATCAGCAGTATCCGAAGGATTGTTAGCATTAAGTAGTCATTTATGTTTAGACTTACACTCTAGCTTTAATATTCAAGGGCGAATTGGATTCATCTGTAATGCCCTTGAATACTATTTGAAACTAATAAATAAATAAATCAGACACATTGACACATTGCTTGCGTCCTCGTAAGTACGAGTAAAACTACTTAAGGGCATCATCTGATAGATTGACAACGAAGCCGCTCGAGAAGTAAGTCGAAATCTACTGAGTTAAATGCGTTACTAAAGTCTAGTAGGGTAGGACAGTGAATTTGCGATCATTCATAGCGCATCTAATATCATTAGTGACTGACGAGGGCGGTTGTGGTGTTGTGACTTGGCCGAAACCCTGATTGGAGTGGGTCAAGGCTGTTGTTCGCAGTAAGAAATTCATCCAACCGCTTACAGACCGTTTCAATACCTTAGAAAATAACGGCAATATAGATATTGGTCTAAAGTCTTTTTCTGACTGCTGGGCGGAAACTTTGGGAAGTAGTACTAGGGATGCCTTTTTCCAAATAGTCGACACATCTCCATTAGAGAGGGAAACATTTATTATGTGGCATAGAGCTGGTAGAATAGGCTCCAGGATTGGACGAATTATTTCCAAATTTAAATTATCAATACCAGAGGCTTTAGATGTTATACCATATATAATTCCCCTACATTTCTGCATAAGCACTGTCACCTCCCTGGCAAACCCCTGGCAAACCCCCAGACGCGCTTGACGATGCTCGCATTGAGAAACGGCCGCAAAAGAGAAAAAACTACAATTGGTTCACGACTCATTTCGAATGTCATGTAGGGTGTTTCTTTTGGAATTTGAGCCCTACGTGATCGGAGGCTTTGAAAAAAAACATTCATGGTGTTCAGATTAATGTTTGAAATATGAGACATCAATTTAGTTCTGCCCACGCCAAAAGTATGGAGAAACTTCCATGGTTGTTTAGATGTTAAATTATTCAGATTCTTGTAAATAAAAGCTGTCTTGTAATAACAGCTTTTATTTACAAAAAGCTGTTTTAGAATTGCGACACAATCGGTTGCATCGATTCCTCAGTAGTTTAAAGGAAACCCTTAGCGCATAAAAAAATAGCCTTAATGGCCAAATAGCAAAGATATACGACCGGGTACTACTTACTGCTGCTCCATATATGACTACCCCATTTTGCCCTGAACATACTATAACTCTTTGTATTATACCGCTTTGACTCAATAAAAACAATTGATAAAACGTTTAACCCTTCCTATGTGAGCTAACCATTTTTGGTTAGACGCTTTCCGCGCTGTGCTAACTGTAATATTTATTCATTATTATCTTAATTGCTTTACGAGATAATGTTGTAACGTTATAATATTTCAAATTTCAATGTGATCATTTTGCAGTTATTCTTTTTACGATCCGTATAGTAGTTTAAAAGTTATGCGCAAAACTATCCCGGGCAGAAATTTTACCCCGCCATAGGAGGGGTTAAAATGCCCTTTAAATCGTGATAATTCTTTAAAATACTCACCATTGTAGGTCGTGCAAATGCAAAGTTGAATGGCCGAAAATCGTTAATAATTTGCAGATTTTCAAAAAATATCCCTTAAAGCAACAAAACATGTTGTGCACGCACGCACTAAAATTGTGGCAACTAGAGCTGTCGATTACAACGGGCGAATCCGTCACCTCAGGAAGTTTTAACGAAATTTGATCGTTCTGTCTCCCATGACGTGAGCGCAGAAGAATTACGACAAAACAATCCACCGTCAAGTTCCGCCACATGTGCGTAGGAATCCAACGCCTTACCGCGAGATAGCCAGGTAAGTCACCCAGCGGGCCGACACTCGCGCCCTTACTGCCAGTTGCAACCAGATTACTCCAGTCTCCCGACTGGTTACGGGTTCGAGGTCACTTCCGCGGTCCTCTCCCTTACGTAGCGGTGAAACGGTGTGTACCGAATCTATTGCGGACCACGGCATCCTTTGCCCGGTTTATTCACCCGGGATCGGGTGGCCGAATGATCGTTTCAAGAGCAGTTGCCGTAAGGGTAACAACAACCCCCGCTCTATAGGAAATATTACTGTTCCTAGACTACCCTGGCTGTTAGTCGGAGTGCATAATCGATTGGCTGACGCCGCATGGTGCGCAAACCGTCCAGGAACGCCCGAAGGTTGACTTTTAGGGGAGACTGGCCCGCAGGCCAGCGTCCTACCCTGGCTTTCCCTTCTGCGTGGAGGCCGCCGGATGGGTGCGGATCCGTGAGTATGACCGACCCTGAACAAATGGGTCTTCGTGGCCAACTCCATCCAAGGGCCCATAAGCTCCTAAAATTGTTGCAGACTGTTGCCGCGTTAAAAGATTGCGATTAAAAAATAACGAAACAGCGGTTTCAGATTCAGAATTACGAGGTACCCGGTTTGACCCGTCTTTCCGGTTTTATACAACTCTTCCCTGCTCATCCAGGCGTGAAAGGTCCTGAATGTTGAAATTTCGATTGTGAAACAACTACCCTACAATCGAACGTCACACCAGCGTGGTTAATTTACCGACCTTTGACGGCCGCACCATCAGTCTGACCTATATAATCGAATTATTTCTCGAATTAAAATTAAATCTGCCCTGGATGGCAACAAATATGAATGTAATAATATAATATAAGGGGCTCTCTAGACGATCAAGCATGCTTGTCAAGCTTCGCGTTGCGGGCTGGGAGGGGATTGTAAACCGTAAGAAATATGCAAATATATTGTTTTTAAATATTTACCAAAAATGCCTAATTTTGTAATTTTATACCAGGGAGTCACGTTAATTAAACGTAATTGAATGAATGACGCGACTCCCTGGTATAAAACTACAAAATTAGGGATTTTTGGTAAATATTAAAAACAATATATTTACATATTTCCTGCGGTCTACGATCCCCTCCCAGCCCGCGACGCGAAGCTTGACAAGCATGCTTGATCGTCCAGACTAGTCTAGAGAGATCTTAACTAGCAACAAGATTTATGATACCTACTTCAATTCAACGGGCAATATTTGAATAAAATATGCCTTTTATACAAAGTCCATGACAATCGTTCGGCAAAACACAGCCGCCGCTACGGCCCTCTACAATTTCTCATTTTAAGTTGCTTAGTTACTTATTGCTGAGGAAATGGTCATAGGTGTAATGAAGAACAACGCTGTAGGCGTATATGGAAATCACATCGTTTGACGTCACGGTCAGTAAACACATGTTTTGCGCAAGTTTTGCTTGATTTGCTGAAAGAGTGACGATATAGCGGGGGCGCTCGGGTTGCGTCATACGCGCTATTCTTTCGTATTGCTATTGCATATATTGGCCTCGCAAAGGGGATGGTGTTACTACCCGACTGTTTTATTATTAGGTTCACTAAAAATCATCAAGAAATAAGTAAATATATAAAAAATTAACAAAAAACACGACTGCCGTTACAGAAAGAGAACTATTGTATTTATAATTATTGTTATTACCGCATTTTAATGAAATATTTGTGATTTATGTATTTATCCATATAGATACATGTATATTTCCGGAATGTACTCAATCAGACCTTTCATTTGACACTAATGAAATGAAAAATGAAATGAAATTAAATGAAAAATACCTTTATTGTACTAACAAAAAAAATTACATGGGTAACGAAAACTTAAATTCTATTTTAACTTAGTACAAACGGCGGGCTTATCGTTTCTTACAGCCAACCGTGTAATATTAAATAAAAGTATCAATACAGCTCACATACATAAACATATACACATAAATATACATATACATACATCCAAATATACATACATACATAAAAAAATATAATTTATAATATAATATATGTATATTATAATAATAAATACATAGAAACTACAGATAAATAATAATAAAAATAACTGCTTATATAAAATGATAGATATTACAAAGTTCTTATGCTTCTATCCAGTCAACAACCCAACGAAAGGGGGAAGGGGAGAGGGGATAGGGGGAGGGTTGGTTCTTAGTTGATATTTTGAGGGAGAAAATGTTTTTTCAGTAACGCCTTGAAACAGGTCAAGGATGTTGCATGACGAATAGCATGCGGAAGCTGGTTCCAAAGTCGAGCAGAATGGACGCTAAATGAGTTAGTGAAAAAAGAAGACTGATGTAGTGGAATTGCTATGGTGTTGTCCTGACTTGACCTGAGTGGAACACCATGACTTCCTAACGGGAGAAAGAGGTCTTTAAGGTAAGGAGGTGCTATGGGACTATTTAGGACTTTATAAAGGAGTGAGAGGGCGTGCAGATTTCTGCGCTCACGAATTCGAAGCCAATGAAGTCCATAGCGATATTCGCTTACGTGATCAAATTTACGCAAGTCGAATATGATAATAGCCTGTTTCCATAAATTTGGAACTACTGAATTAAAAATAGAAAAATTTATAATATGTGTGAGTGTAGGTAAAAATATTTCAAGTATTGGTAGGATTAGGTCTTTGTTTATCTTGTCACATCCATACGCTCTAGACTTAATTCCTCTTACTATTCTTCTTATTTCCGCTTGTCGAACTGGAGAAAACGTAAATTTGCTTACATTATGCGGAACCTCCTCACGGATAGACTTTATGGAAGCAGCCTTTATATCATCCTCAAGAATACATGGTGGTTTTGCAAAGTGGGCGTTGACAACATTTAGGTCAAATTTGGAGTTCATCGGGTTTGAAGTGGTTTTACCCACTCCGAGGGAATGAAGAAATTTCCAGGTGTTCTTTGGGCTCGAATTTGCAAGATTACGACAAATGTAGGATCTTTTGGCATTACGACACAATTGGTTACATTGATTCCTCAACAACTTAAACGAATTCCACAGTTCATCGGAGGGAGCACTTTTGAATTTAGATTTAAGTTTATCCCGTTTTGCCATCAATCCCTTGATTTCATCCGTAATCTAGGGAGAAGCTGGGTGTTTAATACGAATCTTTTTAATCGGCGCGTGCTTGTCATAGAGCTGTATAATGAGTTTATTTAGAAATTCGACCTTCTCGTCTACAGACCCCAAATGAACAACGTTATGCCACTCCATGTTATATGCATCATGAGACAACTGCGTGTAGTCAATGGACCTCAGATCCCGCCGATACAAAAACCTAGGTGGTGGCTTGGGACTTCGGATTTTATAGGAGAGATATAGTAAGTCATGGTGCGAGAATCCAGAAGCGGTGTACTGCCCATGGATGTTGATCCTATCCGGAGAAGATGTAATAATTAGATCAATGAGACTACGGGACGCTTTATCATAGTGGGTAGCTTCAAGTGGGAGTAGATTGAGATCGAGCGAGGAGATAATTTGAGATAGCTTAGACGAACGATAATCCTGTTTTAGAAGGCAGGTATTGAGGTCGCCCATAAGTACTGAATGTTCATAATTAGGTACGAGACCTTCAAGAAGTGACTCTAATTCTTGAAAGTAATTAATTTGGGGAGGGCAGTATACGACACCGAGAAGAATTGACGTGAATTGAAGATTCACCTCTATGAAGAGATACTCTGGACGACCGCGGACATTCGATGGAGATTGGCACAGTATTTTATAACGAAGATCAGATCTTAGATAAATACCTACGCCACCGCATCTCCAGCTGACTCTGTCGTTGCGTATTAGAATAAAACCCGGCAGGGGAAATTGGTGCGAAGGCAGCGATGGTTTCAGCATTGTTTCACTGATAAGAAGTGCGTGAATATTAAGTCCAGAGAATGTAGCTAGCAGGTCAGGATAATGTTGGGGAACGCTCTGAGCGTTAATATGGCATATATTGAATGCATTTTTGAATGTGGGAAAAGTGGTTAAAAGTACATTATGGAGAGACGGACTATTAACTAGTTCGTCGGAGCTCAACATATCGTTTGCCTCTGAACCATGTTCCTCAACGTCTAGACTGGATTCGTTACTGAAAGGACAATTAAATTCATTAAGGGTTTTATCTAGAGTGGGATGGGGTGATATTGGTATATGTGCCTAAATAGTGCATAGAATGTGTGCAGGGATGAACTTAGGTTATTTTCAATATAACTTTTAAACCAAGAGAATATAGAATGTAAAAAAAAAAATGATTATATTTTCGCTACCAGCAAAGACATTCAATCTGAGTATAATGTGTGACTCAAGCGTCCTCTTGTACCTTAAAAACACTGTTCTGGGGTCATTGTATCTAGGTAGAAATTTTAAAATAATCATAAAGACATGTTTATAAAAATATTCGCCAGAGAGTAACAAAATCGAAACAATAGATAAAACATAATTTTTTAAATAGATTATAATAATACAATATGAAACAAGTATAATAACAATAGATCTATTAAAAATGTAATAGAATATAAAAGTAATAAATATTATCAGTGGTAACATAAGACTGTATATGAAATAATAGCAAAAATAATTGGTAGGTATCAGTATAATATAACATTGTATAGAAAATAATATTAGGACTATTAGGGTAGGAGGGTATACGAATATAACCGGATAATTCATCAGTGATAAAATATTATATCTTAACCTAGGTGTAAGAGCTTCCTTTGTATTTAAACTATTTCTAAAATAGTAATACAGTAAATTATGCATCTTGAGATAAAGAATAATACTAATTACAGAGAAATAAACAGGATCGATAAACTCAAAAATAGGAAAAACATAGCAATGCACACAAAAATTGAAAGGTGATAGATGATAGGTGATAGGGTAGGCATAAGAATTATATGGTAAGCCGTTACAAATAGGTAATAGATGATTACCTAATTTGTGACAGAATATTCTCGTTTTTGATATGAAAAGTTCTGCCATTTTCTTGCTTTTTAAGAAAAATTTGACCATTCTTTGTCCAGCAATATGTATAGTTGTTTTCTTTTGCAAAGTACTTCGTTAGCATTTGAATGTATTTTGCTCTATTTGTTAAATGCTCAGATATGTATACCGGTCGTGACTCTCCTGTTATTTTTAAGTGAGACGTGTTTAGCTTGCTACTATTGCTTTTACATCTTATATTGAAAGATTTGGACGATTTTAGGAAGTTGTCACGATGTACTTGGCTGTTAAATTTTATAATAACAGATGGCGGAGTCTTTTTAGATGTGTTGGGCTGTCGTCGAATATGGAGTATTTGACTAAAGTCCACTTTATGGCTGATGACGTTGCCAATATCCGATATACATTGGTTCAGGTTCTCCTGCGGTGTAACAGTCAGGCCGCGTATTTCCACGTCCGTTGCGATGTGCTGGTAATCGATCGCATCCAGTCTATCTTCAAGGAAAGAAACACGTTTGCTGAGAATCACATTGGTTTCCTCCACCTTTTTACCCTATTTATTTAATCACTAATCACGATATATTTATGTTAATTTATTGAAATTTGGACATTTGCACATTTAAACAATTATTTGCTTGATATTTGGACAGATATTTGGACAGTGGAACTCTATCACTCGAATCTATAGTCGAGTATTGATCACTACTTGAGATTACTCAGGTGCCAAGTAGTACTTAAGAATTGGATGAGTTCTATAGTCGAATATCGGTTATCGACTCAGCTGAGTAATACTCGAGTAGAGGAGAAAATAAAATATTTCGTAATTTATTCGAAAACAAATTACTAATCTTTTATTTTACATCTAAAATTATGATGAAGATTTACAGAGAGCATTTAAACCCATTTTATTGTTGTTTTATTGTTGTTTATGACACTTTGGTTGATATAATCATTCTAGCTATTGTTAGAATTGGTTCTAAATCGGTTCAAGAGTATAGAATGGTTGAATAAAGAAACGGAAAATATACATAGATGAACCCTGAACACATTACACTCCTTTTTAACAAAAAAGGAGTGTAATGTGTTCAGTGTAATTTTACTGGACTGCCCAACAGATCAGTCCAGTAAAAAGGCTCTTAAAAGGTTTTTAAGCTTGAACTTATGGCGCCAAAAAAAGGCGGCAAAACTACCTAAGGGATAAGTTCTATAAATAACCACGTCATCAAAATCTAACAAAATGAAAGAAAAACATTTTTATACCAAAAATATGTACCATAAATTAGACTTCGGCAAGACGTATTTTATGGTTTTGCGACGATTGGAAATCGATCATTTTTAGCATTGAAACAAAATTTTTCGTGTTTTCTTTTAAAATTATTATTTTTGGCATTGAAAATGAAACACTTTCAAATAATGCAAAGTCAAGAAACTCGTTTCGCAGAAAGTTAATTTTTCGTACATTTTTAGAAAAACAAATGGTATCTTTAACTTCAATACGTATTGAGGAATGAAAAAACGAGATGAACAACTTCAATGCTCAATTTCGTAGGGCTCTTATTAAATTATGAAGTATTTTCCTAATATCGACATCAACATATCGCACATCCGGTAGAACAAAGTCACAAATGTCAAAATGCCCAAAATTGACTTATGAATGCCAAAGTGTTTCAAAATCTATTACATGTCCGGTAACAAGTTTTCTTGTGATTCTCTTTGCAGTAGCATCTCAAAGGCATGAGTTAATTTTATCCGGTGATACCTCTTACGTGCTTAGTAGTGATTCCTCGCAAGCAACATTGACAGTTTTAATTGTTAGTACAGTAAACATTTATTTACGCCAAAAAAGAAACATCTCGTGAATGAAGTTATTTAGTTTTTCCCATGCCATGAAAAGTTTGCTTGTTGGCGTGTAATGTGTACGATGTCTTACATCTAGAGAGACAGTACGATTGTTAGTGACATCATCTCACATTTACGTCATTCCACTGCGTAGCTTCGATAGGTAAGATAATACAATCAATTATGTGAGGCTTCAAGTGCAATGTCCCACATCGCCCAGATGTTGTGGGCGGTGACAATGGCACGATAGGGCCTATATTTAGAGTACACCCAACGATAAGCTAAATATAGTAAATAATTTAGGTAATATAAGGCAATGTATAAGGGAGCCGTAATTGCGTTAAGGGAAGGATTCATGCGGATGCGCCAAAATTAGAGATAACCAAAATAAAAGACATAATTACAAAATGGGATTTATTGTCAGGCAGAGTGGCGGTTCCTTCATAAAAGCCGAAAAGCCCGGCTTGCCTTTCTCAAAAAGATCGCTAAACTAAAGATCGCTAAAATATGAATATGAATTTGCGAGCGCCTATTGCTATCTAGCGGGCAGAGATCGCTCCACGCGACAAAACAGGTTATCGACAATGCAACAATTCGCTGCAATCTTACCGAGTTTAGCTAGTCATCTTGCTCGCACGCATGGGCTTGCAACGGGGCTTTTAAAATCAGTGGTCCTTTCATTCTAACCTGTTACAAATTACGCAAAACAATATATGTATCTATACAACTTGCGTGCGTAAGCACGAAGTAGAATGCGAGCGTGTTCCACATTTAGTTCCGTTTATTTTGAGCAAGTGACAAATCAGATTTTTGATTGTATAATTTCAATTGATTTGTGGTTTTTGTTGCCTGATAAACAATGGAGGAAATTGTCCCTTGTGGTAAGTTCTGTCTTAACTTGATTTCACTCGCTCAAGCACATACAACGGCATTTCTTAAAGCCACCGCTGGTACCTATGCAACTGCTGATAAGTATATGTTAAATTCTGTTTAGCAGTATCTCCAGCATGCCTTCAGTGTGCTTTATTGAATCTACGACACAAGCAGTGAATGAAGATTGAAGAGTAAAGAGGTACCACTTTGTTTTACTATAAAAAGAGTAAATAACACAAAAAGGTATGTCGGGCTTGCCCCATTCACCAACCCTGGCCACGCCACTGCATAGGCCCATATATAAGGGCCTATATAGGCCTCTCGCGCTTGATAATGACCACTTCAAGACCAATACCATAATAAAATGAGAACAGTATAACTTCTCCATAGTACGCACCGATTTCGCACTCATACAAGCGCCCATTGTCCGTACGCTACCACTACATAAATTCTCGAGCGCCTCAGTTCTAGCCAGTCAGGGCTGTCGCGCGACAGCTAAGTATATAAAAGTGGAATGTTTACTGTACAGGCTGTAATGCAAACTATCAGAAATTACATTTAAGAGTATTTACATTTATGTTACGAAATTACATTTACGAAGTAACGTTTATTGTTCGCTTGCGTAGGTAAGTATGTGTCTAGGTAAGTAGGTGCATAGGTATGTAAGTGCGTAGGTAGGTAGATGGTAGGTAGATGCGTTTTTGTTAAGTACCTACTTTAACTTACTAAAATGTAGGTATTTTGAACAAATGCAACAAGTGATGAATGCTGTCACACAAAGTCAGCAGTAACTCATAAAATGTATTCTGTTACAGTACAATTTTGGGAACCGACTCTTGATCTATAAACCAAAAATACATAAACGTACATAATAATTATAAAGAATTGCATTTCTGCTTTAATGGGATCACAACTTGTCAATTGTGTATTTGTTGTGGCAACCCTGGTGGTCCGGCGAAGCGTAGGTACTTATTTCTAAAACGGGATCGAGATGTCCTACTGATGTTATTTTACTATGCCAATACGGATTGCCGCCAGTAGTAATTCCGCCAGTGCTTCCCGGTGCGAACGTCCCCGCGACGAATACTGCCGTGCTATTCTCTCGCATACTGTTCAATGCATTGCTCTCTTTTTGTCACGTGTTTTTACGCGCAACGGATATGGCCCAACTCATTTGTCCCTGAGGGCATATCTAGGCCTTATATATCGATGGCGACTACGTCTGTTTTTGACATCAAATTGACGTAATTTCCTGCGAATTTAACTTTTTACGCCGGCATACACGGTACAAGGTATAATAAACTTTTCCAAAATTTCATCTTGAGGAAGCGACGCTCATTAATGCATCGATATTCTCTGTATTCTGTAGCGATAATTTATTTGCATTCGATTTTCTAACTCTTTTGTTTTTTTCTCTTCTATTCAAGTGACTTTTACCGGCTATAAATAACGATTTTTGGGTTAGATTTCCAAACACTTCATGTTCTACCCATCATTTAATTTTTTACCTGAATTATAAAACATGAAAATCACTAAAGATATTAGGAAATGACTTACAACAACGTATTACACAGATCGTGAAAATGGCCAACTCAATTATGTGCCTCACCCTCAAATCATTCCACTATACCACACCAGATTTATTTTTGTTGTTATACAAAAACTACATCAGACCAATGTTATAGTTTGCATTTCAGATATGGAATCGTTACTTTGTGAAAAAAAAGGCAATATTCTATAATTACATAAGGCAATATTCTAAATACCAACTTTAATAGGCTGCTTAGAAAATGGCTTGTAACAGAGGGAAGACAAGGAATTTAAAAACTATTGGACATTATAATCTAACCTGGACATTTGAATATTTTGAATCTTATATTAGGTATGTTGTTATATTATTATAATTATTATTTTGTTTTAACGTATATTAAGAGATAATTTGTTTTAGTTTTAACACTATTTTATCTTAGTTATAAGTAAAATGCAGGACTATTTTGCTTAAATTCCTATTCTAATTTTGACTATTTTAAATTGTTTTGTTTTATTTCTGATTTTAATTTATTTGCTGTCATTTCAATTTTCCACTTCTAAATTTAATTTAATTATTTAATTTAAGTATTTAGTCATTTTTAATATGGTTTTGCAATTTTATTATTTTGTCCATACATAGAATATATGCCATTTTTATAAACACGGTATTGTTGCAAGCACATTCAAAAATAAATGTTTACCTTAGAACAGGTCCCGGCCTAGTTAGGTGACGTCGCCACTAGACTATGCGATGTATTCTTTTTTCTGCTTTTGATTCAATTTTGCAAGTATTTTTGTGCATAATTCCCACGCTGAAATTGTTTACTCTTATTTTTTTAATATTTGCATTACCTATATATATAAATAAATAAATGATACCATTGTTTATAAAGCTGTATATTCAATGTTGATAATAAAGGCAATATTCTGAGGTTTCTACAACAAGGCCTGCGTATAGCATTTCGATAGCAAATAGCATTTCAAAGCATTAGAATAAAGAAAGGACATGCAATCTTTCCTATCCGGATTCTGATATAGGAGTAGGCGAAATGCGAATTGCAGCAGCAATCAAATAGGTAGAGCGGCGCTTCCCTTCGCGTAGCGAATAAGATCAAGTATATCGGATGCGTTTATTCTACTACGGCTTTCTGCAGATTCAATTTGAAGGCAAATCGGAATATACGAGATGCATACGCGCCGGTGTTTTGTCTTCGATTTATGCAACAACTAAGAGTTAAGGAAACTTATAAGGCAAATTCAGTTAGAATATTTCGACTTCAAAAAAGAGCAATTCGAAATTTATTTACAATATCATCGCTATTGAATCTGGTATCATGACAATGCATGCCGCTTATGTATACCAGGGTATCATGTATGCAAGAAAAAACATCAAATCTACTCTAAAAAAATCGGATATTTATTCGCATAACACTCGGAACAAACAAGACTTGCGTCCTTACAAAGTACGACTGAGTAAGGTTAGAAATAGTTTCCTGTACCAGTCCAACCTTTTTAACACGCTTTTATTGGGTCGACCTGTATGTAACTATGTAATGGAATCTAGGGTAACTAATTTAACCATCTTCCAAGGATCGTAGCGTCATGAAAAGTGGCAGCTGTATGTAGTTCTAATGACAATACAATAATATGGTACTGTCGAACTGATCTGACGATGGAGTCGGAAGATATGACCTGGAACTTCATGATGGAACATCGTATCATAGCTGGGTTTGGACTTGTTAGAAAAGTCTTGGAATGAACTTTGACCACGATTAGGTTTCAAGGTCTGATGATGAAACCGGAAGATAGGCACTGGCATTCCATGATGAAATATCGTATCATTATGTGAATATCGTATCATAGCCCAAAAGAGTGTTTTTAGTGTTTTTTTTAAACTAATAATTTATTTATAATAAGATTCCATTGTGCGTCAGGGGTCTTGGAGACATTCATTTTAAGAAAAAGGTCCAGGACATTCTTAACAAGAACCCAATTTATTCTATTAGGGACTTTGACAATATTGAATTTCCTAATGTTTCATGATTACTTTTATTATATTACAATATATGTATTTTTTTCTTGACTACATATCCAATCATTTTGATAATCGGAGATGAATTATATTAATAAAATTTGTATTGACTATTTCTATTGAGACATCTATTGAGACATCTATTCTATTTGTAATCTTATAATTGTGGTATTTCTGATTGGACTATTTTATAACTGACTATTCGTTTTTATATTTTGACCATTTGTATTTTTTATCTATACCTACTTAAGTATTTTAGCACCTCAAATAGTTTTTTAAAGGACCATGTATTTTTATTGTAAATTTATTTAATAATTGTTTTTTCCGTTTAAAAAAATAGTCAATCTGTATAAAAAATAATTATACCACATAAGGTGTAACATATTATCTTGTATAAAGAATTTGACTATGCCAAGAGTAGGGATACCTACCAACTGGTTTATTTTATAAAATAAAAAAATAATAAAAAAGAAAAAGTAGAGGGAGAGGGAGAGGGGTGTACCTTTTCCTACTTTCTATACAACCCTTGATATTCAGAGGCCTTGCGAAGGTTCCCTTTAAGAAAAAGGAACAGTGAATTAATTAAACACTTAGTTTATGGCATTAACAATTTTGAGAATATCGAATTTTATCAGTTCTCTAGACTTTCTTGACTATCTTTATTCTTTATTTTTTATTCTTTCTATTATTGATTATTATATCACAGTGCATTTTTATACGGACTATTAATAATAATAATAATATTTATTTTATTATTAATAGTCGTAAATTTACAATTGTAGTAGTTGCAGAATCTGCCTAACTAGGCCATAGCTCGTAACAAGGAAGACTATGTATGGCAAAGATTTATTCATGTGCACATATGTTGTATTAAAATGAAACATACAAAATATGATAAAATATAAAACAGCTAAGCGAATTCAAATTAAACTTATAATTATATTTAAAAATATTGATATAGCATGGTCATGGAAATAAATATTAATTATGAATATTAATAATTAGGTTTGGACTATTAATATCATTACTCACTTGTCAATGTTTGATTATTTTTTCAAGCTTTTATTTACCTTGCAATGTTTGTTAGATGTTAGTTTGTTTAGGTCAAATCTTGCAAGCTGAATTAGAACCACTTCCTCTTAGGTATCCTATGAAGTTGACATTTTACATGTCGGTTCAGTTCCGATGACATGAAATACGAATACAAGCCTACAAGGCAGCACAGGTGAGTACGTCGATTTTCGACAATGTTGAAGATGAAAACAAAAGCAAGAAGCCGAATAAATAATGCAAAAGCTAATTTGTTTATTAAATAATTTTTTTAAAGGGTATTTTCTAATATCTAATCCGTTTTATGGGTAACACTAATAGCCTCGGATAGGTTGAGAACCGTTAGTCTATATTATGATAATTTGTGAAATTATAAAATAATTCTGATTGACTATTAGTACGATATGTTCCTAATGGTTGGTTCCCAATGGATCCGTGCAGTTTGGGTGACATTGGTCAAAAATCGATGTCATCTGGCCTGTCCAACTCACGGTTCAACTCCTATCTGGTAGCCTCCTCGAAGACGGGCTTACCCTGCCACGGCTGTAATCCTGCAGTCAGAGGTGGTTGGGATCATAAAATCGCTGATTCGGGGGAATACCTCAGGCGGAACCGGGCAGTTGGTGCATCATCCGGTATGTTAGGTGTTGAATGCCCAGCTGGCGAATAACCAGAAAGGTCTAAAGACGTATGTTTCCCGTGATAGCGAAGGATATTTGTCGACCTGACGTATTCAACCCTTGAATCGATCCGTCGGCCACCCGATCCCGAGTGACCATGGCGGGCAAAGGGCGTCGCGGTCCGCAAAATATTCAAACTGAATAACCGCTTACGTCAGGCAGAGGCCGCGCAAGCGACCTCAAACCCGTGACCAGACCGGAGAAATCCGGAAAAATCCGGTAAAAAGGGCTTGAGGTTGGTCCTTAAATTCCAGGCGTCGGCTCCTTACGGGCATGTTGGCGGAGATAGACTATGGACTACTAGAGCTAGCAACTACAACCGGCGAACCCGTCTCCTCAGAAAGTTTTAACGAAAGTTATCGTTCTATCTCCCGTGAGGTGAGCGCAGAAGACTAAGGACAAAACAGTCCACTATCAACTGCTCCGCCACATACCCGTCAGAAACCAACGCCTTACGGCGAGGCACCAGAAAGGTACCCAGCACTCAGCAGGCAGCGCGTGCAGCGTGGCTACCAGTTTGGAAGGATATCTCCGACTGGAATTAACCATAAGGATACCTCCTACCTCCTGACTGATTACAGGATCGAGGTCGCTTGCGCGGTCCTCTCCCTTACGTAGCGGTGAAACGGTGTCAACTGAGTCTATCGCGGACCACAGCATTCTTTGCCCGGCTCTTTACCCGGAATCGGGTAGCCGACGGTCGTTTCAAGAGCAGTCGCCGTAAGGTCAACAACTACCCCCCGCTCTATAGGAAACAGTACTGTTTCCAGACTCCCCCGACTGTTAGTCAGAATGCACAATCGATTAGCTTACACCGCACGGTGCGCTAACCTTCCAGGAGCGCCAGAGGGTTGACTCCTGGGGGAAACTAACCCTAAGATCAGAGTCCTACCCGAGCTCTCACTTCATGCGTGCATGGCGGCGGACGGGTGTTGTGCGGACCCGTGAGTGTGACCGACCCCGAACAAATGGGTCTTCGTGGCCAACTCAACAAGGGCCCATTATCTCCCTAAAACTCGTAGACTGTGGACTGTGCTGACACTGAGTCTCCGTGTAATCACCTCATGGTTGAAATAATGACCTATATCGTTATAACAGCCTGAGGTGTCGGGTTCACCATTTGCAGATGACAGCTCTAAAGTACGTTATGTACGATAGTACATATGGTAATTTTGAAAATTATAGAAAATTATAGAATGAAAATATATGAAAATTTTGTTTATTATAAATAACCTTGAAAAATCTGCGCCGGTATATTCAACCTTCTCGTGAGTATATTATAGATAGGTACCTTATATTATAGATACTTGTATACAAATCCGAGCAGTAATTTTAGCTAATTTTGTGATGTTGCTATATATACATATTCGAGTAGTCATTTTAGTTAATTTTGACACTACCAAGTGTAGGAATTCGTTTTAACTGATATATTAATAAAATTAAAAAATAAATATATGCGCAGGTGTTTTGTCGTCGATTTATGCAACAACTTAGAAGAAGGGGAGAACTGTTTGTTACAAAACAGTATTAAAGTTTAAAAAACAAGTGCATGTGATATACACGTATCAGCCTTAAGCTGCTAGTGTATAATACAATTAAATTAATAATTGCATGGTGGTCCTAAGGTGATGCCTAATGTGAAAGTGTATAACAATGATATCCACTTGAATGGGATACTTGACCCGCATAATTTAATGATATATCTGTGGGTGTTGAAAGTTTCTGGCAGGATCTCTCTACCCTGATAGCTCTTCGGCGCGAAGTAGACACTTTATGTTGGGAATCTTCATGGCCACTTGGGATAAATGCCACTGAGAAACAGTATATCCTCAAATTCAATATTTGTAATTTTAGTTGTATAATATACAGGATGTGTTTAAAATTAGAGACATCCTTGAAGTGGTTAAATCAATACAAGCAAACGAAAATATATTAAATATAATAAAAATCAAGACTGCCGTCACAGAAAGTAAACTATGATATATTTGTAATTATTTTTATTACGTTCTCTAATGCAATATTTATAGTTTATGTATTTTTCCATATAGATATATGTATATTTTCGTTTGTTAAGCCTGAGCATAGCTATAGTACGGGCCAAAGGAACGTTCCGGTGAGACAATAAATCATTAGGCCGGCCCCGCCCCTTTTACTACCTGCTTGTAGGGATGGGTGTCGAAACCGTCGCAGATTATCAATCAGATTATTATATTATTGAGATCGAGCAGCGAAAGTTTTATCGGGTCACTTTTCAGTTCGTCAAAAAATACCAAAATGTTATATAATATATAAAGAACCGAGTCTGCATGGTCATATCACCCCTCAACTTCAATAGCTCCAGGTTAGAAAATATGGTCTCCATTGGTCAACTGATAGGCAAGTCATGATGTTTTATCCGCGCAGCATTTTATAATATACATATGTGGGACTGTGGCGGATCCAGGGGGGGGGGGGGGGGCTAGGGGGCTGAAGCCCCCCCAAAACAGAAATAAACAAAACTTTCAGATTTGTCCAATACAGCTCCAAAAAATTCTACATATCTAAGTAAAACCCAGAATCAGCTGATTGAATGTTGCCATACTCTAATTATGAAAAATATATAAAAAAAAAGTGAAAGAAGCAAAATATTGTGTCATAGGCTATATATTAATCCGAAAAATGAAAAGACTTTTTCGTGGTAGTCGTATTTCCAAAGTAAGTCGGAAAAAACGGTCGAGCGTAAACGTTTCTAACTAACGCTGCCTTAACGATGAGAGATATATGATTAAGTTGTAGAGCTTGATAATGCCTACAAAAAAGTCAGCGACAGCATAATTATGTCTAACTTTTATATTTAAGTCACAAAAAGTAGTTTTTCTAATTAAAAAAATAATTTAAATCGTTAGGTCATGTTTATTTTTCATATTATCTACAATTATGAATTATTATCAAAATAAATAAATTTATCGTCACAAGTGTTTAAAACAAAAGACTTTTCCCTTTTACTGCATAAATAGTTAAAGGATAATACGACATATGTATGGAACCGCGACCTTGTTGTCTATCTATACTTCTACACTAATATTATAAAGAGGTAAAGTTTGTGATGTTGTATGAAGTACTCTCTGGATCTACTGAACCGATTTTGAAAATTCTTTTACCAATAGAAAGCCACGTTATTTAAGTGTCATAGGCTATATATTAATCCGGAAAATGAAAAGACTTTTTCGTGGTAGTCGTATTTCCAAAGTAAGTCGGAAAAAAACGGTCGAACGAAAACGTTTCTAACTAACGCTGCCTTAACGATGAGAGATATATAGGGATATAGGGGTAGAGCTTGATAATGCCTACAAAAAAGTCAGCGAGAGCATATGTTTAACTTTTATATTTAAGTCACAAAAAGTAGTTTTTCTAATTAAAAAAATAATTTAAATCGTTAGGTCATGTTTATTTTTCATATTATCTACAATTATGAATTATTATCAAAATAAATAAATTTATCGTCACAAGTGTTTAAAACAAAAGACTTTTCCCTTTTACTGCATAAATAGTTAAAGGATAATACGACATATGTATGGAACCGCGACCTTGTCGTCTATCTATACTTCTACACTAATATTATAAAGAGGTAAAGTTTGTGATGTTGTATGAAGTACTCTCTGGATCTACTGAACCAATTTTGAAAATTCTTTTACCAATAGAAAGCCACGTTATTTAAGTGTCATAGGCTATATAAAGATCCGAAAAATGAAAAGATTTTTTCGTGGTAGTCGGATTTCAAAATTAAGTCGGAAAAAACGGTCGAACGAAAACGTTTCTAACTAACGCTGCCTTAACGATGAGAGATATATGATTAAATTCTAGAGAAAGTTGTAGAGATTGATAATGCCTACAAAAAAGTCAGCGACTGCATATGTCTAACTTTTATATTTAAGTCACAAAAAGTAGTATTTCAAATTATAAAAATAATTTAAATCATTAGGTCATGTTTATTGGTCATATTATCAACGATTATTAATTATTATCAAAATAAGGAAATTTATCGTCTAAAGTGTTTATAACACTTTCCCCCTTTACTGTATATAATTTCACTTTTACTGCATAAATGGTTGAAGAGATAAGACACTCACAAATAAGAAACTCACAAGAAGACACTCACAAATAACGGTAATATAGTCAAATTGGCATGCAAATACATACATACATTGCAGTAAAAATATAATCCTTTATTTGGCAGTCAGGAAATAAATCATAGCACTCAGTACTAACCAAACCACACTCATTATTTCATCACAAGTAAAACGTTTTACCGCCCAACGAAGTGGGCACGGGTCAGCTAGTTTACTGATATAGCTATTAGCGAGACCGACCCTCAGCCCCCCCCAAACATAAATCCTGGATCCGCCACTGTGTGGGACTCATTATTACAAAATGCCACGATATTAACAATAACCTATGATATGCCATGCTATGATAATCAGTTATCTATTAAGTACTTTTTTAATAACTCACATCACTTAATTAGGTCATTATTTAATTACTCTAATTCTAAAATAATACTTAAGCCGCAAATATTAATAAATATAGCAATCGGTACTATATTAAATGCAGATGTATAATACTGTTTCATCGAGCAAGCGTAATTCATCGATACGCAATATCGACGTTAGCCGCATCCTTTATTACCCCATCGGAACGTTCCTTTGGCCCGTACTTTAGCGCTTGTGGTAAGCGACAGAGATGCATGAAATACCGCATCGTATCCGAATTTATCCAATTAGGTGGAAATGTCGTTATCGGTATTACAGTGCAAAGAGGGGCGGGCGGTTGGGGGCGGCTGGTGGGTGGAAACAATAACACTAAGAACTAAGAAGCGGCAAACGGTACGTTAAGGGGGCTGTGCGCTAAACTGCGATTAGCATGCTAACGTCTTGGATTAATTTTAACTTTGTCGCAAACGACGATCGCCGCCGCCGGGTTAATGAAGCGGTATGTTGCTACTAGCAAAGGTTACCTAGGTGTGAGGGCGGGATCACGCCATAAAGGCGTTCTTCTTCTTCGTGGGGTGCCACTTTTCGACACGACACCCCTGTCGTGTCGAAAGACGCTGCAGAAGATCGTGTCGAAGACGCAGCCTAGCCGGGGGGCCAGACTGCGCCTCTTCGTGAATTAAACTCGGAATTAGCTATTG